>MU220514.1:18850-31689 GCA_018584345.1 Thuja plicata | reverse complement strand
ACCCTATCTCTTAAGTTCTAAATGTGAAAGTGAAGAAAGGAAATGAAATTCAATTTGGATAAGTAATGTAAATATGTTTGTAAATGATTTCATTAAGGGAACCTTAAGGAATGTAAATGTGAAGTAGCAATGATGTAATGAACGAAAAAAAAAATTGTTAGTTGTAATTTTTGGTCTTAAGACCTGATTCCTTATGGGTTCCCTGGCGGGGACATTACAGAAGCCATTAAGGCTTAAGCAGTAGTCTAGCCATCCCTGTTTCTAAAACAACTCACAGGCAGCCAGGTCCCCAAGTAACACTTGATGATCTGTTGGCTCGTGCCTTTGAAGGTCTCTGCCCATTGCAAATGATAAAGAAAATAGCTTTGCAGGATATGCTCAGTTGCTACAGAAAATTTAAAAAAATGGAGGCCTTCCTACGGACGCAAGATATTTTTGTTTTCTTTCCAAGAAAAACTGATGTATAGGATAGCTTTTAATTCTAAGCAAGCAAGCATTATTTTGAATGATTTTCATAAATGCATTCACACATGTTTAGGTTTACCACCCGAACATGTCACAAAATTGCCATAATTAAGTGAACCTTACTTTAATTTTCTTTCAAATCAAATTTTAAATCATGATGAATTAACCAATGAAGGACAGATAAGCTCCCACATGACGACGGTCACCATGAAAAGACAAGAAAGAAATAATGTTTTTTCCTTTTCACTTTCTAAAATCAATTTGGAAGTATTGAAACAAGCATGAATTAAATAACCCCTCCCCCCAACTAAGTATAAGGCATGGGTCCCACTAGGTCATTGCGTGCAAGAATAGAAAAAGAAAAGTACACTCATTTCAAAATAATAAATGAATAAAATAAGTTATGTGCAAAAGTATGTGTTACTAACCTGAGGTGCAACTGAAAGAGTGTAATGCTAGGCTACACACATTGATGGAGTGATGCGGTGGTGTGGACACATCGAAGAGAGAAAGGTGATGCAGATTTTTATTACAAAGAAAGCAAATCACAGAAGTGAAGTGTTTATTATGGAAGCTGGAATAAAATCACAACTTGGCAGAAAGTTAGGTGGAAGACCTAGATGCTTCCATTGCAGGAAGGTCGCTATTTAAGCTCTGTAGGAACTACCATAGGAATTCCTGATTATTCTCAGGCTTATGATATATCTTTAGACGATGCATGTTGACAAGGAGTTTGAATCTGATAGGATCAATTGTAGAGAGATGAATGACACCATTATCAAATACTGAGACTATTTCATAGGGCCCTAACCAAGGGGTTTGAAATTTGCCAGGAGTATGCTAATATCATGAATCATAGAGCAATGCCCAATCACCAATAGAATTTTTTTTTTATCTTTTATTAATCTGTCGTGCCACTTCTTTCGCTGCTTTTGAATTAGTTCTATGTTATGAAGTGCAGATTTCCTGTATTCATCCAATCCATTGAGCTGTAGGAGCTCATCCTCTTGTGCTTTGTTCAGGTTAATATCCAATTCCAATGCCATCCTGAGAGACTTATATTGAAACTCAATAGGCATGGATGCAGATTTTCCATAGACCAACTTAAAAGGAGTGAATCCACTAGTGGTTTTCCAAGTTGTGCGGTAAGCCTAGATGGCTTCAGGAAGTCGAGTAGCCCAATCCTTTTGGTGAATGGAAATTTTTTTTGTCAGAATGACCTCTATCTCCCGATTTGTGATCTCAGCCTACCCATTGGCTTGAGGATGGTATGATGAATATTTACCATGCCTCACCATGTACTCTTTCATCAATTCAACAATAAGGTTAGAGGAGAACTGTGCCCCTTGATCTGTTACTATTTCTCGAGGCACTCCAAACCTAGTAAAAATAAATTTATATAGAAACTCTGCTACCTTATGGTCCCTTGCATGCCTCATTTCTTTTTCTTCAACCCATTTTGTGTCGTAATTAGTACATACTAAGATATAAGAATTACCATGTGAAGATGGCTCAATGGGGCCGACAAAGTCGATGCCCCAATTGTCAAATGGTGTTACCACCACCTGAGGCTAGAGGGGCATTTCATAAGTCTTCATGGGACGTCCCATCCTTTTGCATCAGTCATAGTACTAGGTATGCTTAGTTGCATCTTTATGTAATGTAGGAAAATAATAACTGGTTGTCAATACCTTGTATATTGTTCTTTTTCTGGAAAAATGGCCACCACATGGCTCATCATGACATGCCCGAAGGATGTCATAGGTCTCGTCTTGGTGGACACATAGATGGGTGACTTGATTAGGACCTATGTAGAACATTAATCCAGATATCCATGAAAAGTTGAAACTTTTCTCAGCCAATAGCCATCATTCACGGGGTGAGAAATGAGGTGGTGCTCATCCTGTAGCAAGGTAGTTTGTGATGTCAGCATACCACGGATTGTAAGTTGCAAGAGAGAATAGGTCCTCATCCAGGAAGCTATCATCAATTTCTATAGGATCATCAGGAACTTGTAATCTAGAGAGAAAATTAGCAATGACATTAGCTTTTCCTGGTTTATCAATGATAGTTATATAAAACTCCTGCAGGAGGAGTAACCACCTGCCTAAGCTACTAGAAATGGCTGGTTTATTCATCAAGTATTTGATCATTGAGTGATCAGTATAGACAAATACTTCATAACTGGTTATGTAATGTTTGAATTTATTTAATGTATAGATTACAACAAGAAATTCCTTCTCAGTAACAGTATAATTTAGTTCTACACCTTGCAAATTTTTGCTAATGTAATAAATGGCGTGCTCAACTATTCCTTCTTTTTGACCGAGCACTGCCCCAACTGCATAGTCAGATACATCTATGTGGATATGAAAGGGTAGCTTCTATTCTGGTACTCTAAGAATAAGGGTCTTTGTCAACACATCCTTCAACTGCTGGAATGATGACTCATAGTCTGTTGTCCATTCAAATTCTGCTTCTTTCTTCAATAGATTATTATAATGGAGTGCCAAGTTGGCTGAAGTTCTTGATAAATCTCCTGTAGTAACCTGCATGACCAAAAAACACTTCGGACATCCTTCTGCTTTGCTGGGGTTGGGAGTGTGATGATTACTGCAATCTTTGTAGGATCAAATTGGATACCAAAGGATAAGAGGTAATGCCCTAAGACAACTCCCTCCTCCATCATCATATAACACTTCTCACTATTAAGAGAGAGATTGTAGTCCAGACATCGATGAAGAAATTTTTCCAAATTATCATAAGCCTCTTTGAATGTAGTTCCATATGCAGTAAAATCATCCATGTATATTTTAACACAGTCAACAGCAATATCACAAAAAATGCTTATCATTGCCCTCTGGAAAGTAGCAGGTGCATTACATAACCCAAGTGGTAAGAAAAAATAAGCAAATGTTCCCCATGGACAGGTGAACATTATTTTATCCTGGTCTTCTAGTGATGTCTGGATCTGGTTGTAGCCACCAAAACCATCCAAGAATGAAAAATACTTTTTGCCAGCAAGGTTGTCAAGTACTTGGTCAATAAAGGGCAATGGAAAGTGATCCTTCTTGGTTGCTTTATTAAGCTCCCTATAGTCCACACAAACTCACCATTTGCCACATTTCTTGGGGACAATTAAAAGAGGGGAGACCCACTGAGTGTCTGAAATGGGATATATGAAGCCAGCTTTGAGAAGTTTTTGCAATTTGGCCTTTACTACATCTCTTAAAGTATGATTTATTCTTCTTTGAGGTTTCCTAATAGGTCTGGACTCAGGACTAATATAAATCTTATGAGTACACAAATTTTGGTCAATCCCCTTCATGTCAGTATAGTCCCATGAAAAAGCTTGGTGACTCTTTTGCAAAAGCTGGACAAGGCTAGACATCTAAGATTCAGTGAGATTCTTATTGACATTCAATTCCCTACTTTAGGAAATCTACACTCTTTTAACTTTATCCAATATAAGAACTTCTACAAAAGAAGGTAACTTTATTTCATGGGGTAACAAAGTATGGAGATAATCAAATGCGGCAGGAAACTTGGATGAAGACTTCTAGGGCAATATGGTTTGTAGAGAACAGTTAGGGTCATGACATGAGGGTTCTTCAGAGCCATACTAGTTTCTAAGGATTGCTACTAGTATGTCATCCTCCTATGAGATCATGAATGGATTTCTACCAATAACCATAAGCTGCTGTACTGAATTGGCTTCAAGGGGGGCATCTCCTAGATTCGGCCATACAACTTGGTCAAGTTCAGCTTGAGGTTTGGCTGGAGAATACAGGGTTAATTTCTTAGTGTTAATACCATTAGATATGGTCATTTTTCCTGAGTGACATGCAATGCAAGCATATTTTGTGGCTAACCAAGGCCTTCCTAGGATTAATGGATACCCTCCTAGTGTGGCTCTTGGAGATAGGATGATGAAATATGAGGGGTATTCTAAGGAATCTAGTGTGACAAAAACATCCTCTACCATACCATCTGGTTTGACAGTTGAATTATCAGCTAACTAGAGAATAGTGGGTGTTTCCCTCAACCCAATGATACTAAGCCTTAACAACACATCCATAGTGATAACTTTAATAGAGGCTCATAGATCAACCAAGACATTTTGTATTTGTATACCATTAATGTGAATGGTAACCACTGGACTCCCTGAATCAGAGTATTTAGGTATCAGGGTTTTACTAAGCATGAGATCAGAAATTTGTCCAAGAACATGGATAGTATCACGATCTTTCTTCTTCCTACCAGGGTGCTTGATACAGACTTCTTTGATTACTTTATTATAGATTGGAATTTCCTTGAGGGCATATAATAATTTTATTTGGAAAGTCATTTGCTTCATTTGGTCAATCAGGTCATTTGCAATAGTATTCTCTTTAGGGGATACTAAAGGTTGGGCCAATCTTTGCGAAAAAGCTGGTATTTTCTCAACTAGAATAGTTGGTGCAACAGGTGGGAGAATAGTATTTTCATTGTCAGAAGCTTCCCCTAAATCAAAAACATCAGTTGTTATGGGTTCTCTTGGGTTCTCTTACTGTAGCCCTTGAGTAATTCATACATATGGTCTTGATCTCCGCCTAGTTGTTCTGGGTGATATCACCACCAGCCACAAGGTCCAAGACTTCTATGCTTCCTTCATTGACACCTTTGAGGAACAGATGTTTCTGTGATTCCTGATTCAACTGGTGTTGAGCATTGCGTTGCAAGTTATATATAAACTTGGAAACATAGTCTTCCAAGGTTTCATCCTCTTTCTACGACATCTTGAAGATGTCATCTCCTTTTAAATCTTGTCCTCTACAGTATTCTTTGTATTTTTCAAGAAACATGTTTCTCATGGCATTCCAATTTGCTACGACATTACCTCTGAGGCTTATGAACCACCTTAGAGCGGCCTCTTTAAGAGTTAATGGAAACAACTTTAGCTTATGGGCATCAGTTGTGTAGTCGTAGTTCCTGCAGAGGATATCAAACTCGAAGAGGAAGGTCTCTAGATCTTCAGTGATAAGTCCGTAGAATTTTGGCAGTGCAGCGGCTAGAATGTCCTTCAGGTTTTGGTTACCTTATTAAGGAGGAATTGGGAAGGGAAAGGTAGGTTGAGCCATCCTTGTAGAGGGCCTAGTAGTTGGTGTGGTTGTGGCTAGTATATAATAAGAGCTAATGGGTTGTCATGATACTTAGGCTCATCAAAAAGGAATTCTAAATGTAGTGATTCTTTGGAGGATGAGGGTGATGAAATTTCTCCTTGGGCATCTGCAAATTGATTTTCAAATAGGTCTTCTTCTTCACTATCTACTTGGGGTTCTTTAGGCTCAGGGTTAAAAAGATCAAATGGTTCAGCCTGGTATTGACGAGGAAGGAATCTTCCATGAGGATCTCTTCTTCTATGCATAAAATTCTTTCTTGAAATTAAATCTTGGATTATAAAAACTGGAATCATGAACACCAAAGTGGGCTTGAACTAACACCATCCCCGATAGCAGTGCCAAAAATGCTTGGCCAAACAATCATCTTAGAAATGCATAGCATTGGACTGCTACATCAGGATTGGACACCCCACATGGCTACTAAGTAGATTATTTAGTCTCATTTAATTATCGACCATGGACGTAAACTTGGAATGGTGTTTGCAAAGTATATGCTTCAAACCTCATTGATTCTCATTGCTAAACCTATGGAATCAAAATAAATTATTCTTTAGGAATCTATACTATCTCAATTGAATGAAATTATGCTAAGAAAATAGTAATCGTGAGTAGGGGTTACTCTGCTCGCCTATGCTACAGGAACAGTGCACCAGTTCTGTTACTAGTGGCTACAGGAACAACAGAGTTCTATTTACTTCTTAATGAGAAAGGAAATAACTTCTAATCTAATAAAATTATTCACTCACCAAGTGGGCCCCCTTGGATGAGTGAATAGAAATGCAATCAAGATAAGAGACTGAAACTCAAATTATGCAATCTATTCATTCATGGAGGAAATGTACTTGGAAAATAAATAGTGCTATAATGCCAAATTCTATTCCAGAAATGATATCAACTAACTCTCCTATGGAGCTATAGAATTCCACTTATTTAAGGAGGAGTTACACTACTACCTAAATCTAGGATCACTCCATTAATGAGGATCACTAATGGATACATCATGCTCATAACATAAATCTCAAACAACAATAGTAGGTCTTCAAGTTCTTCCCAGAATATAGCATCCAGTGGTTCTAGATCTGCACGTGGTGTCTACTTAGGAACTGAACTAACTCGTTCCTCTGTGAGAGTTCTACAACACACCCATCTTCAACTGCATTACTTAATTCCTTTCTTTATGCTGGTGCTTCTAAAGGTAACAATTGTTGTTGACCCTTTCAATGCCATGCTAGAACTCTTGAATGTGCCATGACTTGACTCCTACAAAATGGTTATCATACATAAATTCCGATGCATAAATATATTTTATCATTTAATACTAAGAAAGAAGTGTGAGATTTCATTCAATATTCTTGCACAACATTCGGCTACAGGAAGGAGACTACCCATAAACATAGCATAGGAAAAAGGCCTATCTATTCAACATGCAATCACTTATATCCCGCAACTTCTATCCATTAGTTCCAAGCAAAATATGGTATGTCTTTACCATCCATTTTACCTACTTATGTCCTTACATATAAAATATATAAAAACCATAAGTTTAAAGTTTTCTACTTTGAAAAAAAAAATACTGAAAAAGGTAAGTAAACACATGGAAAAGATGGCCTTTTGAGAGGCTCATCATTCCCCCCAACTGCACTATTGCTGGTCCCCGACAATCATGAAATTATGGATCCTAGCCCTAAGCATTAGGTCACTGGTGGTCTTCTCACCTAGTTCATCAACAACATGATTAAAGTATCCATGGCTGTTCCAAACTATGTCCCACCTCTATCTTTCCTTAACCATATCATGTTCTTCTGCATTCTCATTTACTACCAACAAAGGCTATAGGAATATTGGAGGTTGAAACCTTAATGGCATCCAATAATGTAGCTGTGTGCGGCCCACCATTATAAACCATGGGACAAGGCGAGTAGCAAGAGTTAAATTTTGTGTATAATCGGGCTCCCTAATTTTTATGTCATGGGGCATCTTTATCCACCGCTACCTACAAGCTGCAATCGTGGCCTCAACATCTTGTGAATAATGTTGTTCCCAATCAACATATCCCTGTTCTCTGACTGGAAGAACCTTGCAAGACCCACTAGGGTTCATTGTGATTGAGATCCAATCAAGGAATGTCCGCCTAGAGCTTTGAACTTTAGGCCTCATCATAAGGGGTGTGCCTATCTCACTTCTTCGATATGGGAGAGCCTGATGCTCTCTACTAATATCATTTTGAATCCAGGACATAACTATCCTCAACTACACATCTCCTACGTAAAGAAGTGAATTCCATTCTCTATTTTCAGGGACAGCTAGATTGTGTAGATATAACTCACATAAAAGTTTATTGATGGGCATGGGTGCTGACTGGAAGGTATCATAGAATTTGTGAGGTGTAGCAATGGAAGGATTTAATCCCTCAACAATCCTTGTCAATAGAAAATTAACAAATTGTTCCTTAAGGAATAATGCATAAACTAGAGAAGGTGACCTACATTCCATAGCTATAGGAATCAATTCAGTGATCTTCTCAATTCTTCTCTCCAATACTACAATCCGATTCATTTTCAGCTCAAGTTGACAAGCCTGCTCCTCAATTATCCTTTTTAATTTCTTTGTCTCCAGTTCCCATTGTGTCTTTTCCCAGGTTATATTTGGTACAAACTCAATCCTACTACTAATGGTGTGGATAAATTTGAGGGTGGCATGGGTCCTTTCTGAAGAACATTAATCCACTCAAATGCAGTTTGAGGGATCTTTACTTCCTCCACATTAGTGAAAGTAGCCCCTTTCCCCTTGTCACAAGTGAAAATATTTTTTATCAAATCATTCACTTGGGATGATTCAGCTGCCTTGGCTAATGTGTCCAATCCATCCTTGCTCAACTGTTCAAACACTTCTTCTATAATGTCCTCATTCACTGTAGGAAATTCATCAGGAGGAAGATTCTCTAAACTGTCATCAGAATCTTGACCAGAATTATTGCTAAAACCCTCTGTTTCTAAATAATCCTTATCACTATGCACAAGGATGAATTCGACTAGTGGATCAGCTATAACTTCATCATCCATGATGTGGGCTAGGGTATCACTATCTTCTTTGTTTGAAGCCATTGCCTCTGAAGAGGACTTTTCGGCTCAGATGATTCAACATTTATAACTGAATTAGGGGTTTTGCTTGCTTTACTAGAACTAGCAGAAACTCTAGCACTCTTCCTCATAGGGGTTTGAAATGAGCTCATAGGTTCCTTGTGTTTCTTTTGGCTGGAGGACACCTCCCCTGTAATGGCTACAGGAGATTGTTCTGGTGTTGCCTCTTTGGAAGAAGGAAAGGGTTCCTTGGGCATCTTGTTCATCTTTTCATTATCAGCTGGCTATTTTTCTGGATTCATTTCCTCTATATCTATGGTTTTATCCTTTCCCTTTACAATAGTAGACCTAGTTTCTTTAAATGGTGAAGTGTCAGGAGCAACAACAACTTCTCTAGTTTTTCTTTCCTTTTTATCAGAAACAGGAGTGTTATCATTACAGGCCATTTTCCTAGATAGGGTAGGTCTAGAAGAGGATGCTTCAGGAATGGGTTCTATTTTATGGATTACTTTACAAACCCCTATTGCTGTGTTAACCCTACTACCTACACCTTGGCCTCTTGGACCAACCACCCTAGGTGCTAAATATTCCATAGCCAAGAATTCCTCCCAAGTCCCAATTGACTATTTAATTAACTCCCTTTCTACAACTAACTTAATTAAATAGTGATGGAAAAAAGATTGTGATTTTCCTGATTGAACAAGAGACGTCTACTTTTTCACAATATTAAAAAGAAAAATAGTTAATTTTACTAGCCTATTTTCATGGCAGAGGGCGCTTATAATCTTGAAATGTAGTCAACGCAGGTACTTATAACATCCCTCACAGGTGAAGTAGGATATTATAAATGTGGTCGGCTGCAAAAAATCCATGGGTAATGACATTGTTGAAGTGCCCTTCTTCTTATCAATCTCCAACTGTGGGTCACTATGCAGGTTAAATTGTGCCCTAGCTGAGCGCAAATCAATATCCTTTGTCCACTTTTCCCCTTCCTGTCGCAACTTTGTAACCTCTGCCACAATATCTTCTAAAAATTCAACCTTCAGACCTTTCACTACTGCAAACCTATTGTTCAAAGTATTTAGAAATTGAAAAGCAATTTCGTCATAGAAGCCATTAAGGCTTAAGCAGTAGTCCAGCCATCCCCATTTCTGAAACAACTCATAGGAAGCCAGATCCCCAAGTAACACTTGATGATTCATTTGCTTGTGCCTCTGAAGGTCTCTGCCCATTGCAAATTATAAAGGAAATAGCTCTATAGGATATGCTCAATTGCTATAGAAAATTGAAAAAAATGGAGGCCTTCCTATGGACGCAAGATGTTTTTTTTTTCTTTTCGAGAAAAACTAAATTATAGGATAGCTTTTAATTCTAAGCAAGCAAGCATTATTTCGAATGATTTTCTTAAATGCATTCGCGTGTTAAGTTTTTCCACCCAAACACATCGCAAAATTGTCGTTATTAAGTGAACCTTACTTTAATTTTCTTTCAAATCAACTTTTAAATCATGATGTCTTAACCAATGAAGGATAGATAAGCTCCCACATGATGGCGATCACCATTAAAAGACAAGAAAGAAATAAAGTTTTTTCCTTTTCACTTGCTAAAATCAATTTGGAAGTATTGAAACAAGCATGAATTAAATAACCCCTCCCCCCAACTAAGTATAAGGCATGGGTCCCACCAGGCTGTTGCATGCAAGAACAAAAAAAGAAAAGTACACTCATTTCAAAATAATAAATGAATAAAATAAGTTATGTGCAAAAGTATGTGTTACTAACCTGAGGTGCAGCAGGAAGAGTGTAATGCTAGGCTACACGCATTGATGGAGTGATGCGGTGGTGTGGACACATGGAAGAGAGAAAGGTGATGCGGATTTTTATTACGAAGAAAGAAAATCACGGAAGTGAAGTGTTTATTATGGAAGCTGGAATAAAATCACAGCTTGGCAGAAAGTTGGGTGGAAGACCCAGATGCTTCTGCTATAGGAAGGGCACTATCTAAGTTCTGCTGGAACTGCAGTAGGAAGTCCTGACAACTCTCAGGCTTATGATATATCTTTAGACAATGCCCATTTTCAAGGATTTTGAATCTGACAGGATCAATTGTAGAGAGATGAATGACACCGTTATAAAATACTGAGACTATTTCATAGGGCCCTAACCAATGGGTTTGAAATTTGCCAGGAGTATGTTGATATCTTAAATCATAGAGCAATGCCCAATCGCCAATGGAATTTTTTTTATCTTTTATGAGTCTATCATGCCACTTCTTTCACTGCTTTTGAATCAGTTTTGTAATATGAAGTGCAGATTTCCTGTATTCATCCAATCCATTGAGCTACAAGAGGTTGTCCTCTTGTGCTTTGTTCAGGTTAATATCCAATTCCAATGCCATCGTGAGAGTCTTATGGTGAAACTCAATAGGCATGGATGCAAATTTCCCGTAGACCAACTCAAAAGGAGTGAATCCAGTAGTGGTTTTCCAAATTGTGCGGTAAGCCCAGATGGCTTTAGGAAGTCGAGTAGCCCAATCCTTTTTGTGAATGGAAACAATTTTTGTTAGAATGGTCTCTATCTCTTGGTTTGTGATCTTAGCCTACACATTGGCCTAAGAATGGTATGGTGAAGATTTACCATGCCTCACCATGTACTCTTTCATCAATTCAACAATAAGGTTAGAGGTGAACTGCACCCCTAGATCTATTACTATTTCTTGAGGCACTCCAAACCTAGTAAAAATAAATTCATACAGAAACTCTGCTACCTTATGGTCCCTTGCATGCCTCATTACCTTTTCTTCAACCCATTTTGTGGTGTAATCAGTGCATACTAAGATATAAGACTTACCATGTGAAGATGGCACAATGGGGCTGACAAAGTCAATGCCCCAAAGGTCAAATGGTGTTACCACCACCTGAGGTTATAGGGGCATTTCATCAGTCTTCTTGGGATGTCCCATCCTTTAGCATCAGTCATAGTGTCGAGTATGCTTAGCTGGATCTTTATGTAATGTAGGCCAATAATAACCAGTTTTCAATACCTTGTATGTTGTTCTTTTTTTGGCAAAATGGCCACGACACGGCTCATCATGACATGCCTGAAGGATGTCATAGGTATCATCTTCATGGACACATCGGCGGGTGACTTGATCAGGACCTGTGTAGAACATAAATCCAGATATCCATGAAAAGTTGAAACTTTTCTCAGCCATCAGCTGTCATTCACTGGGTGAGAAATGAGGTGGTGCTCGTCCTCTAGAAAGGTAGTTTGTGATGTCAGCATACCAGAGATTGTAAGTTGCAAGAGAGAATAGGTGCTCATCTGGGAAGCTGCCACCAATTGTTGCAGGATCATCAGGAACTTGTAATCTAGAGAGAAAATCAACAATGACATTAGCTTTTCATGGTTTATCAATTATAGTTATATCAAACTCCTACGGGAGGAGTAACCACCTAGCTAACCTACCAGAATTGGCCGGTTTATTAATCAAGTATTTGATCACTGATTGATCAGTATAAACAAATACTTCATAACCAGTTATGTAATGTCTAAATTTATTTAATGCATAGATTACAGCAAGAAGTTCCTTCTTAGTAACAGTATAATTTAGTTCTACACCTTGCAAATTTTTGTTGATGTAATAAATGGCGTGCTCAACTATTCCTTCTTTTTGACCAAGCACTACCCCAATTGCATAGTCAGATGCATCTGTGTGGATATGAAAGGGTGGCTTTTAGTCTGGTCCTCTAAGAATAGGGGACTTTGTCAGCACATCCTTCAACTGCTGGAATGATGACTCATAGTCTATTGTTCATTCAAATTCTGCTTCTTTCTTCAGTAGATTATATAATGGAGCGACAAGATGACTGAAGTTCTTTATAAATCTCCTGTAGTAACCTGCATGACCAAGAAAACTCTAGACATCCTTCTGCTTTGCTGGGGTTGGGAGTGTGACGATTACTGCAATCTTTATAGGATCAACTTGGATACCAAAGGATGAGATTTAATTCCCTAAGACAACTCACTCCTCCATCATCATATAACACTTCTCAGTATTAAGTGAGAGATTGTAGTCTGGACATCTTTGAAAAACTTTTTCCAAATTAGCATAAGCCTCTTCGAATGTAGTT
>MU220513.1:86096-114799 GCA_018584345.1 Thuja plicata | reverse complement strand
TATATATATATTGGAACAGGTAGGACAGGGGATGTCGGGGCCAATGGCACACCCAACTATCCAACCACCCTGCGAGTAAACACAATGGAAGCACACAACATAAAGAACAACACCAAAGAGAGAAGGTACATCAAATATCTTTTATTGATTCATGCAATTACATCATACATGCCTAGCTGTGAGGCCTTCTGGGTTATGACCAACAAGATTTACAAAATCCTAACTTAATCTATCTTCTACCTTCTGATATCATCATCTGCTACTTTCTCTACTAGTCAATACCTAAGCTACTCCTAGACATCCCTATTTGTACTTGCCAAAGCGGATTACAAATATAAAAGGTTGACCACCAATGGTTCACACACATCCCAAGACAAGATCCAAATATTAAATGTGCCGCAAGAAATTAAATATAGAAGTTGGCTTCAACATAAACCAAACAAAGACAAGCTCGGTGAAGAAAAATCGAGCATTAGGTTCACTTAGCACAGGAAGGAATGCTCAGCCAACACTGGACAACTCAGCACAAATAGGAACTTGGCCAACATTGGACAGCTCGACACACACTGCAACTCGACACTAACTGGAAAAATGAACAAAGATGAGAAAGATAGCAAGGCAACCTAGGATGCTCCTACATTAGACAATGGGGGTTGAAAGAAATGATTCCCCTGAATCATATAGATGTCACAACCTGAGTTGAATCCAACTCAGATTGAGAAATCCATGTAGCATCTTCAACTAGTTTATTCTTCCACTTCACCAAATATTCATAGTAATCTTTTCCCCTTGTGCTTTCACCAATCCTCTGATCCAATATTTGTTCAATCTCTTCAACATGCTTCTTAGGATAATCATCTGGTATAACAAATTCATCATCCGATTCATGATACTTATGCAAATCAACAATATTGAATATAGGAGATATATCCATGTCATCGGGTAACTCAACTTCATAAGTGTTACCATTGCCAAACTTCCTTAGAATTGTACAAGGACCAAACTTCTTCATCTTCAACTTACTGTATGTTCCAACATGAAATCTGCCCTTCTTCAAATGAAACATCACCTTATCACCAACTTCAAAAACATGATGTCTTCTAGACTTGTCAGCATTTTCCTTATATTTCTAATTACTTTGTTCCAACTTCAACTTCACTTCCTCGTGTAAAGACTTCACAAAATTAGCAAATACTTCCCCTTCAACACTTCTCTTTTCTTCTCCAACAATATCCCTCAAATCTGATACTCCTCTAGGCTGCATTCTAGTGACAATCTCAAAAGGTGTTTTTCCAATACTCCTATTCACAGAATTATTATATGCAAACTCATCTTGTGCCAATATCATCTCCTAATTACTCGACTTATCTCCAACTAAACATCTCAGTAAATTACCCAAGCTTCTATTCATGACCTTTGTCTATCCATCTGTCTGTGGATGGAATGTAGAACTAAACCTCAACTCAGTATCCATATTCTTCCACAAATTCCTCCTAAAGTAACCAACAAACTTGTATCTCGATCAGAGATAATACTTCTCGACAATCAATGCAATCTAACAACCTTTTTGAAGAAAATTCAGCAACATGCACAACGTATGATGTCTTCTTACATGGTATGAAATGTGTCGTCTTAGAAAATCTATCCACAACAACAAATATGGAATCATACCCTTTTACTGTCTTAGATAATCCAAGAACAAAATACATATTGATTTCACTCCAAGGTTTCTCAGGAACATGAATAGGTGTATACAATCCAGTATTATGGCTTACTCCTTTTGCAAGTTGACAAATTCTACAACTCCTTACAAACTTTTGAATATCCTTATACATATGTGGCCAATAATACTTTTCCTTAAGAAAACTCAATGTCTTATCAATTCCAAAATGTCCAGCCAATCCACCACAATGCTTTTCCTTAATCAAATTAATTCTCATAGAACTTCTTGGTATACACAACTGAATTCCTTTGAACAACATACCTTTTTGAATGAAATACTCCTCAAACTTACTTGGTTGTTCTGACAGATTTGGCACTCTGCACTCTCTCCACGCCTCACAAAAATTAGGGTCAATATCATACAAATTCTTCATCTCATCAAAACCAAGAACAACAACCTTCATCTCGGTCAACAAAGAACATCTTCTGCTCAGTGCATCTGCAACTCGGTTAGTAAATCCACTCTTATGCTTGATCAAAAATGTGTAACTCTATAAGTATTCAACCCACTTCATATGTCTCTAATTCAACTTATGTTGACTTCCCAAATACTGTAAAACTTTATGACCAGTATACAACACAAACTCCTTAGGAATCAAATAATGTCTCCACTTCTTCAAAGCTTGAATAATAGCATAAAACTCTTGATCATACACAAAATACTTCCTTTTAGCATCATTCAACTTCTCACTAAAGAAAGCAATAGGTTTACCTTCTTGAATCATCATAGCTCCTATTGTACTACCACTTGCATCACACTCAATTAAAAATACCTTATTGAAATCAGGCAAAGCTAACACAAGTAATTCTGTAACCTTTTGTTTCAAAGTCTCAAAATGCATGTCAGCTCCATGTGTCTACTTAAAATCCTTTTTGTCTCCTCTCATAGTCTCAGTCATAGCATTACAAATAGAATTGAAATTCTTAATGAACTTTTTGTAGAAACTAGCCAAACCATGAAATGATCTCACCTCAATCACATTCTCAGGTCTAGGCCAGTCCAGAATTGTTTTAACCTTCTCAGGGTCTATTTTCAAACCATCAGTTGAAATCACAAATCCTAAATACACAATCTCTTCTTGCATAAAGGAACACTTCTTTAGATTAATCAATAGCTTCTCCTCCTTTAGTCTTTGCAACACTTGTCTAATATGCTCAAGGTGTTCTTCCTTAGTCTTACTGAATATCAGAATATCATCCAAATAAACAATCACAAACTTGCCCAAAAATCTCTTGAAAACTTTATTCATCAACCTCATGAAAGTACTAGGTGCATTAGTCAAACTAAAAGGCATAACCAACCATTCATATAAATCCTCTTTTGTCTTGAAAGTAGTCTTCCATTCATCACCTTCTCTAATTCTGATTAGAGGATAGCCACACTTCAAATCAATCTTGGTAAAATAATTTGCTTCACTGAAACAATCCATCCTCGTCATAGGAAACCTATACTTCATTGTTATCTTGTTGATAGCTCTGGAATCAGTACACATTCTCCATTCTCTATTATTCTTAGGTTCCAGTACAATAGGTACATCAAACAGACTCAAGCTTTCTCTGATCAAACCTTTTTGCAACAAATCCTGCACTTTTCTATTAAGTTCTTCATTCTTGGAGGTGTCAATCTATATGGTGCTTTATTCAGAAAAATAGCTCCAAGAATCATATCCATACAATGAATTATACTTCTTACTAATGGTAAACCATCACGAATATCCTCTACAATAATCTCCTTGTATTCATTCAACAAGTTTTGAATTTCTACTGGCACTCGGTCTTCACTATCTTTTGTCGCTCGACATTTACTATTTTCTGTCACTCAACAATTACCATACCTTGTCACTCGGTAATTAGGAATTATAAAAAAATAGACTTTATTCTTCTTTATTTCTTTCTCCAATTTCTTTCCATTAACCATACAAATTTTCACAGTAGTACAATTTATCTCATATGGAACTTCAAGCAAAGGTAACAATATTTTCTTCTTCCCATTCACCCAAAGAGTATATTGATTCAATCTACCATCATGCACAACATGTCTATCATACTACCAAGGTCTACCCAATAGAATATGACAACAATCCATAGGCATAATATCACACAAAACTTCATCAAAGTAATTTCCAATCTTGAATTTCACAACATATTGCTCACTTACCAACAATTTATGCTCATCCTTGATCCATGAAACATGATAGGGTTTAGGGTGTCTCAATCTCTGCAATTGCAACTTTGTAACCAGCTCCTCTGATGCCAAATTTGTTGAACTCCCATTGTCAACAATTACTTTGCAACATTTTCCTGCCATCTTACATCTGGTCTTGAAAAGACTTCTCCTTATAACAGGTTCTTCATCCACTTGATTATTACACAAAGATGTCCTTACAATTAGGTTTTCTCCAGCTCCAGGTCCACTTGGGGAACCTTCAAGATCCTCTTGTACCACAATATTTATATGGCTTTGTCCATTTCCATCAGAGTTTTTACACTCAAAATATCTACGCCCTTCTTTGCCACATCTAAAACAATTACCACTAAAACCACCTCTACATCTTCCTTAGTAGGAACTACTACCTCCTCGGTAAGAACTACCACCTTTCCACTTGGTCTTTCTTTTATCATCAATTTTCCACTTAGTTCTTCCCTTATCTTGCACATAATTATCAGATCTACCACCTTCACCATAGGATCTACCTCTACCTCTCTGGAATCTACCACCTCGACCTCTATGTCTTTGTTCATACTTATTTGTCAAGATCTCCTCAGCTTTCAAGGCATATTGATATGCTTCTTCCACACTATCCAATTTCACAAAACTTATTTCATCTTGAATTCCAGATCTCAATCCATTCAGGTACATTGTAACTTTCTCAACTTCATCATTGACATGTCCATATCTGATGTCCAATCTATAGAATTCCTCAGTGCATTCCTTCACAGTCATGTCCTTTTGTCTAAGGTTCTGCATGTTCCTCAAAAATCTAACATGGTAATCAATAGGAGGGAACTTCTTCTTTACCTTGTTCACCATTTTCAACCAAGTTCTGATCTTCTCCTTTCCTCTTCTTTGTCTATCAGTTTGCAGATGCTCCCACCATAGCAAGGCACGACCTTTCAACCTAGTGACTACAATTTTCCCCTTCCTATTATTAGGAGTTCTTTCAAACTCAAAGAACTTCTCCATATCAGAGATCCAATCCAACACAACATTGGTATCCAACTTGCCATCATAAGGAACAACTTCAACTGCAGGCTTTGAATGTGCCATAGTCAATACTCTTAACAAACTTTCCTCATCTTGATCTTCCTCTGGCTCTAGATTTGGTTCCACTGCTTCATGATCACCCACATCATCAAGATGTGCTCATCTTCTCTGGGTTGTCTGCACAACATCTAATTTAGTTGTAATTTTTTTCAACATGTCCATTATGGAATTATCAGCATTTCCTCTACCTCAAACCATCTTGGTGGTTCCTACAAGATTGTAACCCTCTACAAGTTATAGGTCAAATCCACAGATCTGTTACCCTACAACCAAATTCAATTTAGGGTTCTACATGATCCAATCCACTAAGGATGAACTTTGCTTTGATACCACCTAGCAGAGGTAGGATAGGGGAAGTCGGGGCCAATGGCACACCCAACTATCTAGCCACCCTGTGAGTATACACAATGGAAGAACACAACATAGACAACAACACCAAAGAGAGAAGGAACAACAAATATCTCTTATTGATTCATGCAATTACATCATAGATGCCCGACTATGAGGCCTTCCAGGTTACAGCCAACAAGATTTACAAAATCCTGACTTAATCTATCTTCTACCTTCTCATATCATCATCTGCTACTTGCTCTGCTAGCCGATACCTAACCTACTCCTAAACATCCCTATTTATACTTGCCAAAGTGGCTTACAAATATAGAAGGCCAACCACCAATGATATGCACACATCCCAAGACAAGATCCAAATATTAAATGTGTATCAAGAAATTAAATACATAAGTCAGCTTCAACAGAAACCAAACACAGACAAGCTCGGTCAAGAAGAATTGAGCATCGAGTTCACTCTGCACAAGAAGGAACGCTCAGCCAACACTGGGCAACTCAACACAAACAGGAACTCGGCCAACACTGGACAACTCGACACACACTGCAACTTGACAAGAACTACAAATCAACACTAACTACCAAAATGAACAAAGATGAGTAGGATAGCAGGGCAGCCCAGGATGCTCTTGCATCATACATAAACATATACATATACATATATACATATATATATATATATATGTGTGTGTGTATATATATATATGTGTGTGTGTGTATATATATATGTGTGTGTGTGTATATATATATATGTGTGTGTGTGTTTGTGTAGTTCATGTAGTACATTTTTAGTTCATACAAGGAGATGTGAAGGTTTTCTTTCTGAGTCGGGTATTGAATCAAAATTATTTATGAACAAGGATTATCAAGTATTAAATGAAGATCAAGGATAAAGAGAATTTGATATTATTGGAGAGGTGGAATGGCTAACTTATTTTATTTATTTATTTCAAATTTATACCTACAAGAAGTTTAAGTTTATTCTCGGAGGGAAACGTGTCATTGCAATCTTGTGCATTTGCATACAGGTTTACATAATCACATTTATGAATATTTCTTCAACAATATGATGGGAATCACGATCATGAGAAATAATGATTACATTTTGCAAACACTTATGGAGATTTTTAGTCCCTACATTTCTACCCACGTATTTTACAAAAGACACATTGACGATAGCTACTCAGATTTTTCAATTCTGTAATTGTTATATCATGGGTAATATTGTTGAATTTGATTATTTCAATTTTGAAAAACCATATATTATTGCACTCAGAGGTATTTTTCTTACATGATGAGAAAAGAAAAAGGATACTCTTATTGATATTTATTAGTCTAAACAGTCATGCTAGAGAATTGGATTATATGGAAGTGACCCTAGCCATGATGAAAAAGAAAGGAGTCTTCCTTGGATGAGCAGAACACAAAAAGAGATTTCCAGATGTGAACAAAAATTTTTAATTTTATTTGAGGTTGTAATATGTACTTGACAAAATTTGTGTTGCATTATGCATTCTAAAGGATGAGTTCCAAGGTGACCCTATTCCAAACCATGTGTATAGGATAATATGAAAATATTGTATAAAGCATGGGAAGTTCAAAGATTTGGAAAATAGTTTCTCAATGTATGATGAGATATTTTATATTATTAATCCTTTCAAAAAATTAAAATATCCTTTGGTTGGGCTACACGTATTGGAGATGGAATACTTTGGAGGGAGAAAATTTTGGGTTCAATATGATGGGAATGTTGGGTCACAAAAATGAGAATTAGGAAATGGTGTTCTTGGTGTAATTACCAATATACTATCTACCTTGTATTTTCCTACCAATCTTAGAAATTGGCGTATTCCCATCATGGTGGACAATAAAAATCATATCTTAAAAATTGATACTTTATATGGGATTATAAAGAGTTTCAAGTATGTGCTTGTGAATGGTTTCAAGGAGAGCATGGACATCCATCAAAGTACGTTGTTGTTTTATTTCTAGGTACTAGGACTATCACCAAATGAATGTTGTTTTTGTATAATTACATTCTTACTATACTTTAAAACTTATGAATCAGTCCACGATGCTAAAAATGATCTCTCACAGGTTGAGGTAAAGTATGAGCCTACTATTATGATTTTTAGCTATGGATATTTCATTAGTTTTGGACTTACAGAAGCTATTATTTCTAAACTATGTACTTACAATTGTAAAGGTTTTAATGGTTTTCTATCATATACAATCATGTTTTAAAAATCACATAGTACCATTATCAGAGGCTTGAAGAGTCTTTTATGAAAGATCTCTGATGGTACTGCATTACAAGCTAGAGACCTAAGACATTTAACGAAATGTAGGAACATGAGAAAGAGGTTTCCCTAGAAATGCTTCATAGAGGGAAGCATAAATCATGGTAGTGATTTTTCTAACATGGTAATACATATCACAAATATATTTTCCACTATCATTTTGGAAGTTTTATTGCATTGATTGTGTGAGCTAGTGAATGGAAACATAATGTGCATATTTTTCTAAGAGAAAGAATTGTTTACTACATAATCAATTTTTGAGACATGATATTGTATTTATTGCTATTGCATGACGATTATTATTTCTAATCAATAGTACCACTATTGTCATGGATAAGATCCTATAGTTGCATCTAATAACCTTCAAGATGAGACGAGAATGAAATAATTAATGATGTTTTTTGTAAGTTGTACTCTTCACATTTCAAAAGCAAAAGAGATAATTAATTCAAAAATTTATTTGTGTTTTTTGTGGAGGATGCATGGGCCACAATACCAATACTATATACTATAGAAATAAGAATTATATCATTGTAAGAGGTCACAAGAGTTTTTGTTTTAATTTGTCTTATGACAGTGCATATATACTTTGGGAAGGAAATGCTACAAGAAAGAGGTTGTTGATTTAGGAAGGTGCAAGACATACTAAAAATACCTAATTAATATGGAATATAATATTATAAATTGATTTTTTTGTCATGATATTACCCAAAACAAGTACACTTTGCAAGGATTTTTAAAGACACTTGAGAAGAAGTAACATCACACAAGTACAAGAGCAAGGCTTGGTATGCATTTTGATACAATTTATCAACTTGGAAACAAGATCTTAGAGCCACATGTTTATAATTGTTTGAGTACAATAAATTTTAGGAAGGGTAACTTGTCATGTCCCTTTTCTAAAAATACTAAGTCGATCATCCCAAAATGACAAACTAGGAGTTTTCGATAAACCAAAAAATAATACTACTGTTTGTGATATAGATTTAAAAAATATATTATTTTAAAAAATGGAGCGGAATCGAGAGTAGGGCGTAGAGTTTCACAAGCACATTGGTCTAAGCTACAATGGTGGTTCTCGTGCTCATTGGGCTTTCAAAAAAATATTTCAACCTAGTTATTTACCATGTGCAGGGTCTCAAAGGGAATGAGTATGGAAGGCTCCAATTTTTTTCAAAAATTGATCGTCTTATAGGGCGGATGGTGATGAAAGATGGACCAGGAACTGCTCTCAACAATTTGAGAATAAATCACTTAGGATTGAGAATGGATTTGACTTTAGAACTATTCAAAATAAGTTTTGGAGGACAAAACCTAAGGACAAGGAGCCTGAACAACCTCAGCAGGTGAGTTCAAATATAGAACATGCCTTTGTGACTTTAGTGATGATAGATAATAAAGAATGAAATGATTTAGTGAGTTTTTTGAAAGAAATAGCTTTTTTATGAAATGGGCGGGATCATGGCCTTCTTTTGATAAGATTTTGAGCTGGTGTGTTAGACACATAAGTAAATATTGTATTTTGAAAACCCTTTCAAATGGATTCTTGTTGGCAATTTGTTTGTATGGGAAGGATAAGGAGTGGGTTTTTAACCGCGACTCATTTTTGATTGATGGAAAAGGATTATATTTTGTGGATTGGAAACCGAATTTTGACCCTACCTTGGAGAAAATAAAAGAAAATCCTATCTGGGTTAAAATGCCTAATCTCCCTCATGAATATAGGGATCAAGGACTTTAAAATTGATTGGAGATATGTTGGGGACTTTTGTGCAATTTGAGGAGGTTGTGGATTGTAGAGAATTCTCCATTTATCCTAGAGTTTTGATTCTATGGCAAGAGATTCATCCATTACCATACATTATTGAAATAAGGATTGGTGAAGGGATTTTGAGAAAAACAATTGAGATAGACAACAACAAAGACTCTAGAAAAGAAGATAATAACAATGAAGGGTTGATCAAGGATAAGGAATTGGAGAAAGGAAAGGGATTGGACAATTAACGACTTTCTAAACTACTTTTAAAGATTTTAGCAAATCGAAGGAAGAAAAGTATGGAGGATCGGACTTTGGTAGTAACTTTGGAAAATAGTAGTTATGTGGAAAGTGCTCAAGACTCCATTTTAGGATGGGATTAAAATCAAAAGGTAGAGATATAAAATATTTTTGAGAAGGAGAATGGCTACTATGATGCAGATTCTAAAGATTACAAATCTGACTAAGGGGAAGAAGACTTGAACGATGATGATGGACATGTTCCTCCTTTGGAGACTCGGGATCTTGGGGTGAGGAGTGGTGAAGGAGCGGGTGGAGGGGAAAGGTTGTTAAGTGGAGATGAAGAGAAAATGAGGAAACAAGGACTGAATAGGGTGGAGGAAGTCATTCAAACTGCCAGTGAAAAAGGTCATTCACAGATAGAAAAAGAAGGGGAAGGATGGTTTAAAATGGCCTTTAAATCTAATGGGGATTTGGTGAATTGTAATTGGGATCAAGAACCTAAATCTCCATCAAGGGGTGTTAGAGAGGACAGGGAAGTGTCTTTAAGGGGCAAAATTGTGATTTAGGAGCATCTTGGGTCTTTGGCAATCCTGCTCAACCAAAAATATGTTTGCTTTTGTTCTTTAGCTTGTTTGGAGACTGCTCGATGAAGTGCTCAGTTACCTTGTTGCTCGGGTATCCTTTTTGTCTTGCTTTACTGACAGGTCTTGGGGTGTGTTAGTTTTTGTTGCTCGGTTATGCTTTTACCGAGTTGGTTTTCTATGGCTCGGGTATTTTCTTACCGAGTCGTCCTTGTTGCTCAGGTATGCTTTTACCGAGAGATCATTGTTGCTTGGTGATGCTCTTCTCGAGTTGTATATCCTGATTTAGCTGACTTCTACATTTGATTTTTGTGGTGTAATTAATGTGGCATCTCTCATTGGGATTTGTGTGGACCTAACTCTGGGTCTCTCTTATGGATTTGAGCATCGACCTCTTTGGCAGAATCTTGTATATATTTGTTTCTTTGTTCTTAGTTTTAGGTAGTTCTTGGAAAATAATAGAATTGGATAGAAGATTAATTATGGATTCCATTAAAAGGCAGGTCTGTGACCTTGCATGTATGAGGATCATCTGTAATTCATTGAATGTGTAGTGCCAAAATTGGGAAGGCCTTACAACCTAACATGTAATGAGTTTAATCAATTAATGAAATAAAAGATATATATTGTTTCCTTCTCTCACTCTATGTGTTGTTGCTTACACATTGTTGTATCTGCAAGCTGGTTTGGTACTTGGGAGAGCCTTTGGCCCCTCTTTCCATCCCTCCTTGCGTCATGTGGTATCAGAGAATTGGTGAGATCTAAGTTCCTTCTTGTAAAGCCTAACCCTAGTTGGTGATATTATTGTGGGCTAGCAGATTGTGATTTGACCTACAATTGTAGTGGGATTCAAGATGGTTCATGGGAGAGGAAATATAGATCCAGGTCTAGTTGATATGCTTAGATGGATGGCTCCAAGATTGGAATTTGTTGAGACAACTCAGCACAGAGGAAGACATCTTGAGGATGTTAGTGATGATGAAGTTGAAGAAGTTTAATGTGAAGTTGTACCTGCACCTATTATGGATCAGGAAGAAGAGAGATTCTTGTGAGCATTGACAAGTTTGAAGTCCACACCTTAGTTTAATCCTCCCGAGTATAGTGGAAAGTTGGATTCTAATAAATTGGTTGATTGGATAACTGAGATGGAAAAGTAATTTGAGTATGAGAATGTATCAGAGGACAAGAAAGTCAATACTGCAAGCACAAAGTTGAAAGGTCATGCATCCTTATGGTGGGAACATCTGCAATTGGATCGAAAGAAGAAAGGTAAAGACAAAATCAAGGTATGGGATAAGATGGTAAACAAATTGAAAGGAAAGTTTCTACCTTGTGATTATCAGATTAACCTGATTAGGAGAATGCAAAGTTTGAAGTAGAAAGATAGATCGGTGAAAGACTATACTAAAGAGTTCTACAGATTGGACATCAGATCTGGACATGTTGAAGATGAAGTGGAAAGAGTAGCAAGATATATGAATGGATTGAGAAGTTCCATACAATATGTGATCAGCTTGGTCAAGATGGAAAGCATTGAGGAGACATATCAATTTTCCCTAAGAGTTGAGGAGAAATTGAACAAGAGATATGAGCAAAGGAAAAAAGGCATAGGTGGTAGATTCCCTATAGGAAGAGGTAGATCTCATGGTGAAAATAGTATATCTTAACTAGACAAGTCAATTTCAGACACATCTCAAGACAAAGGAAAGACTGAATGGAAAGGTGGAAGTTCATACCGAGGAAAAGGCAATTAATCTTGAGGTGGTTATAGAAGAAGAGGGTTCCAAGTAACTTGTTACAATTGTGGTGAGGAAGGACATAAGTCCTTTGAGTGTACACATGCAAGCAAGAAAGTTGGTAGTAGCAGAAATAATTTGGTGCAAGAGGAATCACTTAATGAAGCTGAGAAGGAAGGAAATCTCATGCTCCAAAGGATACTATGGAGTGAGAAAGATAAGCAAGATCCTGTCAGGAAAAGTTTGTTCAAGACCAGATGTAGAGTTGTAGACAAATTTTGGAAGGTAATTGTTGATAGGGGAAGCTCAGAGAATCTGGCATCTAAGGAAATGGTTACAAAATTGTAGTTGGAAAGAATGAAGCATCTGAATCCCTATGAGATCTCATGGGTCAAGGATGAGCTTACATTAATGGTGAGTGAGCAATGTTTTGTGAGTCTGAAAATTGGAAAATACTATGATAAGGTGTTATGTGATATTATGCCTATGGATTGTTGTCATATTTTGTTGGGTAGACCTTGGTAATATGATAGACATGATATACATAATGGAAGATTGAATAGATATTCTATTTGGGTTGATGGCAAGAAACAAGTTTTGTTACCTTTAATTGAGGAATCTGTTGGTGAGATATGTAAATATGTAAAATTTTGTTTGATGGAAGGTAGACAGTTTGTTAAGGATTTTAAAAGAAATGATATCTAATATGCTTTAATTCCTAACAAACTGAGTAAGAATGCAGAAGATGAAATTCTTGTAGAAGTTGAGAAGTTACTCACTGAGTACAAGGAGATCATTTTAGATAATGTACCTGATGGTTTTCTACCAATGAGAGGTATTATTCATTGTATGGATCTAAATCCTAGAGCTAGTTTACCGAACAAAGCACCGCATAGATTAACACCGACCGAGAATGAAGAGCTTAACCGACAAGTTCATGAATTGTTGAACAAAGGCTTGATCCAAGAAAGTTTGAGTCCATGTGTGGTACCAGCTATGTTGGCACCTAAGAAGAATGGAGAATGGTGAATGTGCACTGATTTAAGAGAAATCAACAAGATCACAGTGAAGTATAGGTTTCCTATACCGAGAATGGATGACATAATGGATTGTTTGAGTGGAGAAAGATGTTTTACCAAAATTAATTTGAAGAGTGGATATCATCATATCAGAATCAGAGAAGGTGACGAATGGAAGACTTATTTCAAGACAAAGGAAGGTTTGTATGAGTGGTTGGTTATGCCTTTTGGTTTAACTAATGTACATAGTACATTTATGAGGTTAATGAATGAAGTTTTGAAGAAATTCTTGAATAGATGTGTGATTATATACTAATATTCTGATATTCAGTCATACTAGAAAAGAGCATTTGATTCGTATAAGACAAGAATTGCAGAGATTGAAAGAGGAAAAATTGTTGATAAATCTAAAAAAGTGTTCCTTCATGAAAGAAGAGCTTGTGTATTTGGGTTTTTTTATTTCAACTGATGGTTTGAAAATGGATCCTGAGAAGGTTGAAGCTATACTTAGTTGGCCTACACCTGAGAATGTCACTAAGGTAAGATAGTTTCATGGATTGGCAAGTTTTTACAGGAAGTTTATCATAAATGTCAGTTCTATTTGTAATGCTATGGCTGAGACAATGAGAGGAGACAAAAGAGAATTCAAATGGACACATTGAGCTTATAAAAGTTTTGAGGCTTTGAAGCTGAAGGTTGTTGAATTACCTATGTTAGCCCTACCTTATTTCAATAAGGTATTTCAAGTTGAATGTGATGCAAGTGGAAGTGCAATTAGAGCTGTATTGACTCGAGAAGGTAAACCTGTCGCTTTCTTTAGTGAAAAGTTGAATGATGCTAAAAGAAAATATTTTGTCTATGATCAAGAATTCTATGCTATTGTTCAAGCCATGAAGAAATGGAGACATTACTTGATGCAAAATGAATTTGTGTTGTATACTGATCATAAGGATTTACAATATTTGGGTAGTCAGAATAAGTTGAATCAGAGACATATGAAATGGGTAGAGTATTTGCAGAGTTTCACATTTGTGATAAGTGTGGAGTTTCTAACCGATTTTATGATGCATTGAGTAGAAGAAGATCTTTGTTGACTGAAATGAGAGTTGAATTTCTTGGTTTTGATGACATAAAGCATTTGTATGAAAATGATCATGATTTTTCTGAGCAATGGAGCTAGAGTATGCAGAGCACCTAATTCAAATCAATCAAGTAAGTATGAAGACTATTTCATTCAGGAAGATATGTTGTTCAAAGGTATTCAGTTGTGCATACCAAGAGGTTCAATGAGAACTGATTTGATTAAGGAAAAACATAGTAGTGGATTGGCTGGACATTTTGGTCTTGATAAAACATTGAGTTTGCTTAAGGAAAGGTATTTTTGGCCTTAGTTGTATAAGGATATTCAAAAATTTGTGAAAATATGTGGATTTTTTCAAGTTGCAAAAGGGGTAAGTCAGAATAATAGTTTGTATACACCAATTACTATTCCTGGGAAACCTTGGAGTGATATCAGCGTGAATTTTCTTCTTGGCTTACTGAGGAAAGTAAGAGGTAATGATTCCATATTTGTTGTTGTGGATAGATTATCTAAGATGACACATTTTATACCATGTAGAAAAACATTAGATGCAGTACATATAACATATCTTTTCTTTAAGGAGATTGTTAGATTGCATGGATTACCGAGGACTATCATCTCTGACCGAGATAGTGAATTTGTTAGCTATTTTTGGAAAACACTTTGGAAGAAGTTGGATACTGAGTTGAAGTATACTTCTACATTTCATCCATAGACTAATGGACAAATAGAGGTTGTAAACCGAAGTTTGGGTAACTTGTTGAGATGCCTAGTTGGAGACACACCAAGTAATTGGGATTTGATGTTGGCACAAGTAGAGTTTGCATACAACAGTTCAGTGAATAGAAGTACTAGAAATACACCTTTTGAGATTGTTCATGGCACACAACCGAGAGGTATATCAGACTTGAGAGATATTGTTGGGGAAGAGAAAATAAGTGTTGAAACAGAGGAATTTGTTGAGTTTATGAAAACATTGCATGAAGATGTAAAACAAAAGTTGGAGAAAAGTAATCAGAAGTACAAGGATAGTGTAGACAAATCAAGGAGACATAAAACTTTTGAAGTTGGTGATTTAGTAATGGTTCATTTGAATAAAGGAAGATTTCCTATTGGGACATATGATAAATTGAAGATGAAGAAATTTGGTCCTTGCAAAATACTGAGAAGATTTGATAGTGGAAATGCTTATGAAGTTGAGTTACCTGATGACATGGATATATCACCTATATTCAATTTTTTCAGACTTGTATGAATATCATGAACCTGATGAAGAAGTGGAAATACCAAGTGATTATCCTAAGAAAAAAATAGAGGAAGTTGAACAAATTTTGAAATAGAGAGTTGGAAAAAGTACAAGAGGAAAGGAATACATGGAGTATCTGATAAAATGGAAGAACAAACCGATTGGGGACTTATCTTGGATTTCTCAATCTAAGTTGGATTCATTTCAGGTTGGACCTAATACATGATTCAGGGAATCATTTCTTGTAACCCCAGGTGTCTGATGCAGGAGCATCTTGGGTCTTTGGCAATCCTGCTCAACCAAAAATATGTTTTCTTTTGTTCTTTAGCTTGTTTGGAGACTGCTCGATGAAGTGCTTAGTTACCATGTTGCTCGGGTATCCTTTCTGTCTTACTTTACCGATGGGTCTCGGGGTGTGTTAGTTTCTGTTGCTTGGTTATGATTTTACTGAGTTGGTTTTGTGTGGCTCGGGTATGTTCTTACCAAGTTGTCCATGTTGCTTGGGTATGCTTTTACCGAGATATTGTTGTTGCTCGGTGATGCTCTTCTCGAGTTGTGTATCCTGATTTGGCCGACTTATACATTTAATTTTCATGGCGTTATTAATGTGGGGTCTCTCATTGGGATCTGTGTGGACCTAAATCTGGGTCTCTCTTATGGATTTGAGCGCCGACCTCTTTGTTGGACTTTTATATATATTTGTTTCTTTGTTCTTAGTTTTAGGTAGTTCTTGGAAGATAGTAGAATTGGATAGAAGATTAATTATGGATTCCATTAAAAGGCAGGTCTATGACCTCACATGTAAGAGGACCATTAATGTAATTCATTGAATGTATATGGCTGAAATTGGGAAGGCCTTACAGCCCAACATGTAATGAGTTTGATCAATTAATGAAATAAAAGATATCTAATGTTTCCTTCTCTCACTCTGTGTGTTGTTGCTTCTACATTGTTGTATCTGCAAGCTGGTTTGGTACTTGGGAGAGCCTTTGGCCCCTCTTACCATCCCTCCTTGTGTCAAATTGAGAATCATGTTCCTGACTTCATCCTCCAATTAGGAACAATGGAATGTGTTAATGGGGTGCTCTGCCCACTTAGTCCTACTAATAGGATAGACATTGATGAAGATGAAGGGTTTAAAGACATTCAAATTTCACCCATTTGTAATCTTGAAATTTATTTCAAAGGGGTTAAAGATAGTAGTAGGGACATGGGTGAATCAGATTCGAAATATGTCTCTAAAGAGGAGGAAGGAGGTGTAGATGATTTGGGGATTTTAGATGATAAGAATGTCTTAGAGCCTAGAACAATAGATCAGACTCAAGTGGTTAACAACAAGCCAAAAAATGGCGAGAAGAAAAAAAGGGGGTGGAAAATCAAATAAAATAAATTTTGCACTAGCAGGGAGTGTTGCAAATCAGAGCAAACTATTGAGATCGAGAAAGGGATATGCCCTTTCCCAAGATCTATGAAGCTCCTTTCATGGAATGTCAGGGGATGCAATGCCCCTGACAAGATTCTCCTAGTCAAAAGATGTTTTGATCAGGTAAGACCGGATGTAGTTCTTTTATAAGAGACTAAGATTTAGTGGGGATGATATAACATGGTTTAAGAGATGCTTCTCTCGATGTAGTTATTTATTTTCTAAGGTTGTAGGGGCTTCTGGGGTTTTGAGGTGCTCTGGTGTAATGTTGTTGTTGACATTAGAATTAAGGAGATTAGTATGAATTGGGTGTGGGTGGAGGTGGAATCAAAACAAATATTTAATAAGTTTAATGTCATTAATATTTATGGTCCAAATAGCTTTGATTTGAAGAAAGGTTTGTGGTAGGACTTAACCAGAATCTTAGAAGACCATTCAAATGATTTATTTGTGATGGGTGGGGATTTCAATGATATTCTCAACCCAGCTAAAAAATTTGGGGGATGTGATTGGGATAGTTAAAGTCAAAGGGACTTTGATGACTTTGTCATGAATAATGGTTTGATTGTGGTGGAGATGAGAAATGGACAGTTTACATGAACCATTAGGAGAAGTTGATTTATTAACATTTTTGAGAAGCTAGATAGGTTTCTTATTGCGGGAAATTGGGAAAAGGTGCATTGGATTTGCAATGCTGAAATTCTCCCCATCACAGGGTCATATCACTACCCAATAAGCTTGCGAATCCAGGAAGATATGGTTCCAAATAGAGCTCCTTTTACATTTGAAACAATGTGATTGTAGGATAATGATCTCAAGGATAATATCTTGGAGTGGTGGTCTTCAGGCCCTCTAAGAGAAGGTAATAAATCATTCATCTTCTTTAAAAAAACCTTTAGTTTATTAAGGAGAATCTAAAGATATGGAATAGGGAAGTTTTTAAAAATACATTTGTGGAAAAATTGAGATTAGAGGAACAACTACATGATTTTCATGCTAAGATCATTGAAAATGGTATGGAGGAGGTTGATTATGTGTTGGAGAAAGACTTAAACAAGGAGTGTGTTGAAATATTAGCCCGAGAAGAGATTTAATGGAGACAAAAGTCTTGGGATATTTGGTTAAAGGAGGGGGACAGGAACACAATTATTTTTCACAACTCAGTCAAAGTGAGGAGATCTTGTAACATGATTTTTCCTATTAAAGACGATCAAGGGGTTTTGTATCAATCTCTGGAGGAAGTCAATAATGAAGTGGTTAGATACTTTACAAATTTTTTTCAAGGGGACCTTTTGAATAATGATGCAGATGTAGATATTATAGAGGTTATTCCAAGATGTGTTACTAATGATCAAAATAACAACCTAATTTGTCCTATTACAAAAGAATAATTCAAGAAAGCTCTTTTTGGTTTGGCGAGTGAAAAAGCCCAGGGCCCAAATGGGTTTCCTGCCATTTTCTTTCAGAGGTTTTGGGACATTACTAGCTCAGAGGTATGGGAAGTTATTGAGGAATCTAGAAGAGGTATTTTTGGTTTAAAAGACTTTATTAATACATTTATTGCTCTAGTTCCTAAGAAGGCTAAAAGGAACACTTTTGTTGATTTTAGGCTGATATCATTGTGCAACAAAATTTATAAAATTATTTCAAAAATTATCGCAACCAGGTTGAAGGGGATTTTAGATACAATCATTTCTAGTGAGAAAAGTGGTTTCTCCCCAAAATAATCCATTTATGAGGGTATTATAGTGGCTCATGAATCTATACATTCAATGAAAATAGGTGGAACAGAGAGGATGATGATTAAATTGGATATCAGGAAGGCATATGATGAATTTATTAGGGGTTTTTTATTGAAAGTGTTGGAGAAGTTTTTCTTTTTCATGGAATGGGTTAGATGGGTTGAGAGTTGTATCAGTTCCACCATATTTTCAGTGTTGGTAGATAAAAGCCCCAGGGATTCTTTGACTCAAATAAGGGTATTCGGAAAGGTGATCCAAAGTCTCTTGTTCTTTTCATAATAATGGCAGAGGCTTTGTGTAGGTTGATTAATAAAAGGAGTGAAGGGTAGTGGAAAGGAATTAAGGTGGCAAAAGGTGTAGACTCATTATCACATCTTCAATTTTTAGATGATACATTTCTTATGGGGGTGGCTTTTTTAAGGGAAATAAGGGTTATGAAGACAACTCTGGATAAATATGGCAAAGCTTCAGGCCAATGTATTAATTGGCATAATTCTAAGATATATTTCTTTAATATAAATTTGCAGGTGGAAAGAGAGGTGTGTAGGATTCTTGGGATGAGAGTGGGTTATGTTATGTCCTGTATACCCATCCCTACATTTTGTAGGCAAAATGTTGGGTCCCCCTTTTTCGCTTTTGCTCTTCCTTTGTTTTCCTTTGCTTTCTTTGTTTTCCCTCTGGGCTTTGCTTCCATGAGGTTTGTCTTTCTTTTTTTTTTGTTTCCTTGTGTCTTCGGGCCTAGGCCCAAAGTTTGTTTGTTCTCTCCAGAGTCAGATTCTGGACTCCTAGATTCTCTTCCATCATATCTTATTTCGTGAGAAGGTATGATTGCATAGAGTCCCCGAGCCCAGAGTCTAGAGGTTGCTGGAGTTGTTAGAAAAGCGCAACCTATTTTTACCCTAGGGGTATAAATAGAAGTTACCTATCATTTTCATAGTTACCGTGATTAAAACACTTAGAGCATTCAGAGCGATATTGAGGTGATTAAGGCGATTAAACAATGAAGTTGCTCCTTGTGCTTAGTGGCTAATCAAATGTTGATTTGCGGTGCTGGCTTGTGATCATTCAAAGATGGACCTATTGTAGAGCATCTTCCATGTCCATCTTCTTTGCCTTTCATGTTTCCAGGTTGGTTGTCATTTTCATTCTCTTGTTTTTTCGTCCCTCTGGTTTCTTTTTCCATCTTTCTTGTCATTGTTGTGTTTGTTTTCGCTTTCATTTTTTTCTTGTTTTTGCTTTCTAGTTTGTTCCTGGTTTGCCACCTATTGGTGGTATGGCCCTGCCAAAAGGTTGTCCGCCTTTTGTGCCATTGTATTTTAGTGTATATGTTGTACATTATCGTAGGTTGGCTTCCCTGCCTTTGTAAGTTCTATACTTTATGTAAATACTATATATATGCCTCGAATCTTTGTATTTTTTCTGTAAATACCCCCTTGTATATTCTTCCCTTATTGATGATCTCATCATGCTCCATCACTTCTTGAATCATTTTGCCGAGCTCGTCGAGAGGGAGTCACCACAGTTCAAAATCGGCACCTCGCTGGTTTGAGCCATGGTAGCTTTCTCTCTCCTATGTCATGTCACCTTAATGGTGAGATTAATTTCACATGATTTGGCATTCAAAGCCCATCCCATCTGGCATTCAATTTCCCTCATGTTGGCCCACTTGTCACCATTAAATGCCATCTATGCTGCTTGTCACGTGACCATGTGACAACCCACTTCAGCAGAGTACGATTTCCTACTAGTCACATCGACACAACAACGACTAGTCCTTCCGAACCCCAGGTACCGAGGCCCCTAGAGTTCTCTTTCCATCCCTGTCACTTAGTTCAATACCCTGGAACCCCCAGGTGTGTATCAAAATCTGGCTCATGTTTATCTTGAATATTTTGGGATTTCGATGTATGCTAACACTTTTTGGACAGAATCGACATGGTGACGATTTCCCCAGAATCTGCATAAATTATTATTATTATACTAGATATTGATAGTTCTCCGGTCTTGCAGATTGTTTATTGTGTAATCAAAATGTCTGAGGTGATCACTCCTGATAGCCCAGAGCTACCTACAACCTCCACTCGGGCGACCACAAAGACCAAGGATGAAAAGATGCTAGCAAAGTTGCCACTCACTTCCAAGTACCTGAAGGAGGGCATTCTTGTGGGATCCAAGGTGGATTCCAAAGTCCAAGAAATAAGAATTCCAAGGTCCCACTACTAAGAAAGAAGAAGAAAAAGGTGACCCCCACCCCAAGCATGACCGCTAGCCCTGGTATGCCGGATGTGCCTCCAGTTGATGTCAGTTTGGATTCCCCTGAAATTGAGGAGATTCCTAATAGCCCTCCCCCACATGATGATTTTGATGACATGTTTGGGGTAGATGAACTCATGAATTTTCACAAGGATATTGATCACGCGATTGAAGAGATCGCCGCTCAAGATAAAGGAGCGATTCCTGTAGAAAAGGAAGTCCCAGAAGAAGAAGTTGCATCAGAGTTGGAGGTCTGGGATGAAACACAAAAGGAGCCTGAGTAGGAGAGGAAATTGGTCCAAGGGACCAAAGATACACCAAGGAAACCCACAGGTGAGCAGTCGATGGTTGGGGAAACTGGACCTACGAGATCAACCGTACCCCCATTCATCATGCTCTAGACACCTTCGGTAACTCCGGGTGATCAAGTGCCCCGGAGCACATTTGGTGAGGTAGTAACAGTGGTTGCATTGTTAAACTTTGGCTAGAGACCTCACCCACCTCCTGAAGATGTTCCAATGGAGGAAAATGTTCCAGCAGATGAGGCCGATGAAGCTGAAGGACAACAACAATAGAATGACCGGGAAGTCCCAGAGAATGTAAATGTCTGATCAGCTGATGCTGGGAGGGATGAGGAAGTCCATAAATATATAGGTGACAAGGATGCCAGAGAAGGAGAAGTTCCATATATCACAAAGGAGGATGCCAACACGACGGAAAATACAGAGGCCTCCGGGGAGCAGGAGCAAGAATAGGTACAGGATAAAGGAAAAGTGCTCGATGACACTATACATTCTAGGAATGTGCCACCTGATTCTGAAGGTAGTCTGAGTGCCCAGGTCTTAACTCCAAAGCCATCCCAGCTACCCTGATGGCTGGTAGAATTGAGAAAAAGAAAGGCCCCGACAGTTGCATTAGGTGTTCCACTCTCCTTGGCTGAAATGATGGCCCAAAATACAGAGGCTCTGAAGCCTAAGAAGGCACAAATAGTTCATGCCCTCTGGACTGGTCCAACAGGAAACATAGTTGTGAATATTGTTACACCTCCTCTAGATGCAGATGCAGCGGTTGTAAAGCCTGAAGATTACAACATCACAGAAGTGGCAATGCGGAGAAGGGATAAGCAAGGTGAACTGGACCTGCTGAGAGAGGTCACCAAAGCAATAGAGGCCCGGTACATTAATCAGGGCCAAAAGTTAAAGGAGAAAAGGGAGACCAATGCCAATCTCATCACACTTCTAGCAGAACTTACATAGCCTTTGGCTGAGATCCACCCGAAAACCTCTTCCTCTGGATTTCCACTCACACAGGGTGGTGTGGATTCTCTTTGGGCCATGAAGAAGAAAGTGCAGGCTGTGGATTGGTGGCCCACCAAGCAGATAGCTGCCATCAGACAATTTCTAGTGGTGTCTCTCCTAGATCTTTACCAAGTCAGTATTCTCATCAGCCAAGCAAATGGCTCCGCTCTTGTATGGGAGCAAGACTTAGAGAAATATGAAAAGTGGAAGGCCGGGTTGGAAGAAATTCACAATGTCAGAGAAGAAGCCACCACAGAGGTGAGAATTTTGGGAGAAGAATTATATAATTCCCTCTAGGCCCAGTACTCTAGACTTGGCCTCAAAATCAAGGTATGCAAGGAACTGGTTAAGGCCCTAAAAGAAAAGGTGATCGCGACTCAATATCCCTTAGGCCTATTTCAGGCATTCATGGTCAGAGTATCGCAAGTCGATCTCTTCACCACCGGGACGTGCACCCCAGAGGACTACGTCCTCAAAAAATTTAATGAACGAATGGAGTCCCTGTATCTGGTCACCAGAGATTTTGACCAGGGTAGGTTATCAAGATTATCCAAGATGATGATCCAGGCACACGATGCTGTGAAGATGGTAGATGAGTTCCAGAACGGGGCCGGAGAGATTGAGGAAAAGTTGGAGACTGTTCATAGTTGATGGGACAACATTAGTAACATAGATGAAGAAGGCATAAGCCAAGTGTTAAAAACATTAAAAAATAGTAAGGAACGATAAGGTTCTCCAGATTCTGGAGAATTCCATTGACCATGCATATGTTGTATTCTTTATTCTTTGGGGGCGCAAGCTTCCGGATCCTAGAATTTTAGATCCAATATTCTTGAATTCTTGAAAGTGACTCATGTCCTGGATCCCAAGGCCAACCAATCACTTTCAAAGCAGTTAATAAGGGTGTCAGAGGGTGGGTAACTCTAGCAAGGCACGTCGGCTCTACAAGAAGGTTCTGACAGGTGGTCTTCCCAAGGCGCCGCTCCAACATAACACCTGGTGCATTGGAGACAAGGAGCCTCTTTTCCATTGATGAGGCATGTAGCCTCGATCCCTGGGGAATCAAATTTCTCCTTTTCTCCCTCTGGCTCTCTTCTCGAGGCCGATTCTTCCACTCCTCCTTTCTTGTCTTATTCTTCTAACATGTCAGACCTTTTCCATCTTGAGGTCTTTTTAATGTGGTGTAGGTAGTACCGGCCACTAGAAATTGTATTATATTGTTTAAGTGTAAAGTAAGTTAGGTTAATTTTAGGGCAAGCTTGTGTATAAATAATAAGTCTGACCTCATTCCAAGGGTCAAAAAAATTGATGATTTTGTAGTCCATAGCTATAGCAGTTTCAGTTTTTCAATTCATAGTTGTAAAGCTCAATGCTCCTTAGTTGTTAGAAGCTCTCAGTAGTTAGATGCTCCCTTGGAGCCACCATTATTGTATGCACCAGTGCTGGCTAGAAATATGTTAATGAAGAATGAAAGATTCTCTCAATGATGTTGTTAGCATTCTGATATCTGGATTACCGTTATTTTTGTGTTGTATGTTCCTTATGTCCCTTCCTCTAATGTTTTAAGTAGATTAATGACCTTTTCCCTTGCTATTGGATAAGTATGAACTGTTGGTTCTATGTTTATTCAATATTTAGTGTAGCATGTTAGAGCATGGTTGATGTTTTGAATGTTTGGCATAAACTATAAGTAGATGGAATACTTCTAAGCTTGACGTATCTTTTGAAGTTATTTGGTAACTAGAGAATGCTTGCAAGAAACCTCACTTACCTGAATCCCTATAGTAGATGAGCCGAGATAACCAGATATCCCCCCGAACAAAATAGTCACACTCCCAACTGAGCCCCCGCACTATCAAGACCTGACTCTCAGGTGCTTGAAGGCCTAGAGAATCTCATTTCTCTGGATAACCTTTATAGGTGAAGTTGGCTGGTACCCGGTGACAACTTACATCTGTTGGTGAAGCCGGTCACAAAGTTTTGTCAATAGAAACTGGCGCTAGAATGAGGGCATGAGCTTGTCCCCTTCTGAGGATTTAGACTTCACACCGCCTGAGGGTTCCCCAAGCCATATTTTTAGGAATCAGACCTTCAGCAGGATTGGGTCATTTTCACCCGCGAGATTTGAAAGAATCCTTAGATCAGCCCCCAATCCCGTAAGGTTTGTTGAACTCAAGCCTCCCGCTCGAAAGAAATGGACTCTGAAAGCCAAGCCAACTACCATTGTCTGGGGATCTAGCACATCCCAGAACACCCAAATCTCCCAAGCTATCCTGGGAAATAAATCTCGATCTATTCAAAACCCAACACTCCTGATGGCTATGTACTTTGGAAACACTGGGTCCCCAATGGGACAATTTCTAGGTGCTACTCACGATCTTCCTTCACACCCAGAGAAGATTTGTCCCCAATATGAGCATCTGGGCTTACAAACCATAGAAGAGCATCTGCAGGCATACAAAGATGCCATGAACCGACACCAGATCCAACATGAAGATGTTGCGACCCAGATGTTCCCTCTATCCTTGGGACAAAACAAGCTGAACTAGTACCTCAACCTACCCACCAACTCAGTTAACAGCTGGCCAGAGATGGAGGACACCTTCTTAGAGACCTTTTGTGTGCATGTGGATCTAGTGTGGTCCCACAGCTAGTTCATCTTTATTAGGAAGGAACCAAACGAACCCCTCACAACATTTAACCATCGGTTCCAATGCGCCTTGAATCAGTGCATGTGTCCCTTCATCTCATCCACTAATGTAACCATCTAGACTTACCTGAATGTGATGGACCCTTTCGTTGCTACTCTACTTTAGAGAACTACCGCCCTCGGTTACCAGGACACTTTGGCGAAGGTTTACAGCCTACCCTTAGAGTTGTCCCATGGTTTGAACAAAGCCCCAAGCGAGATTGGGTAGAACTTACCCTACAACATGGTACCCGGGGAAACTTCGTATGCCCAGGGATATAACCCCGATTAGGTAATGGGTGCCCCTACGATGGCCACAACCCCACCACCATTGATAGACCAGAAGGTGCGGTACGTATACCCATCTCAAGTTTAGACAACACCGGGCCTAGAATCCTTTCCCTGGAACCAGCCACATCAAATGCAACAACCACAGATGCAACCCTCTGAAAGGCCTTTCTTTCAGTCATCCATGGCTGAAGGATTTCCGCCCTCGACTCTGGCAAATATTGCCACTTTCCCTGGGAACCAACAACAACAACTGTCACATTTAGACACAAATACCCAGCTGACTGCCGAGGTTGAATCCCTCTGGCGATTATTGTCCTCACTGATTATGGACATGGGACAGCTGAAGGCAGGATCCTTCACACCCCACAACTCTAATTCCTAGAGGGGAAACATCTTCTCCAGCCAAAAAAATACCAATACTCGAGGAAGAAATTACAACAATGGGGCTCGGCCCAACCAACATCAAAAGAAAAACAATGCTAATACCGGAGGTCCTCCTCTGAAACAAAACACCAATCAGGGTAGTGCTAGACCCAGCCATTCTACACAATTTGCAGATTTCTACCCGATGACTAACTGGTGTAGATTTCACGACACTGACTCTCATTCCGAGGTGAACTATGCCACCCTGGAAAAGGACATCCAAATCTCCCAGTTGGATAGGTGACAATCTATTGATCCACCGCCCCTAGAGACATCTGCACAAGAGCCCACTCATAGTGACTTTACCTATGAGACCATCTTCTTTGGGATAGACAAGGAAAATGAAGAAGAACCCAATCTGCAAGGGTTCTTTGATGAATCTATTCCAGCCTTTGAGGCTAATTCCTTTACCGACCCACGGACTCCTTACAATACTTGGAGTCAGGCTGGTAAAGGGCCAATTTATATGCCTATGCCTCCCAAAGACACCTTTCCTTGGGACAACATGACTGATCGATCTGTCCCTCCAAAAGGCCCTGGATCTAATTAAACTAAGGACCCAACTGAGGGAAGCCACTAATTCCCGGGGGGAAGGTTTGATATCATGAAAGTGTTAGAGTGAAATACCACCTTCATGACCTTGATGGAGTGTTTGTTGAACTATCCCAAGTAGAAGAAGTCTCTTCTGAAGCTCTTGGGAAACCCAGAAGCCGTTATTCGCCCACCCAAGACTGTCATTTTTGATGACGCCAATGCGGATGTCTTCCAGGGAAACACTGAAGATCTTCCCTTCCTACTTGGGATGAACATACAAGGGAAGAATATACACATTTTCTTGGTGGATTCCAGAGCTTCGAGAAACATCATGCCTTTATCCATATGCCAGAAGCTTAGATTTTGCTCGATCCCATCTAACGGTGTAGTAATCTAGTTTGATAAAACCATTGTAAAAATGGTGGGTGAGTTGAAGAACATCCAGATTCAGCTCATCCAAGACCCCATGATAGAAAGCATAATTGACATCCAAGTGGTGGACATCCCGGAGACCTATGGGATATTACTAAGTCGCAATTGGTCTAAGTCCCTTAACGGGTATTTCTCTACCAACGTTTCCCACTTGTGGCTCCCGTAGGAGGGAGAATCTAATCAGATCCGGGTAGAAAGAGAACCCAGGATGAAACAATCCCTCACTGAAGTTGGGAGGGTAAATGAAGTGCTCTTCTCTGAGGCTTCCCCTGGGGTGTACCAAGCCCTAGAAATCTTGACATTTAATTTCACCCCCGGGGAAGATCCCATAATCTCCCAGAGAACCCAGGGCCTGGACAAAAAACTAAGGGGTGAGGTTGACTCACAAGGGAGCACAACAACCCCCGCTACACTCTTCTCTGACACCTGGTACCAGTGCATTATCATAAACATTCAAAAATAGAGTGTGAGCCATGTATTTTTGCTGCTACCCTACACATCAACACCTTCTGAGGGAAAGAACGCAAAGCTAATTCCCTGAAACCTTGTACAACTGGTAGCAGTGCCTCTTTAGCACTGCTTGTCCGAGAATCCCAACCAAAAGCTTCTTCGGGGAAGAACCTCACCCACATGCCAGTAGAGTTGGAGGAAACTCCTCCAAGCCATCCCAAAGATAATCCAAAGGCCACTTCATCTCCCCATCTCTAGACAATGAACGATGACTTGTGGACCTTAAAGTTTGATGGGTCCCGGTCTAAGCAAGGTTGTGGAGCCGAAGTGAAATTGATCAACCCACGGGGAAGGTCCTTCCTCACATCTTATAGGCTATAGTTCAACTGCATGAAAAATGTTACGGAGTACAAGGCCTTGGTCCTTGGACTCCTTTTTGTGCTAAGAAAGGGAATCACTCACCTCTGAGCACTGGGTGATTCAAAGTTGATCATAAAGCAAGTCTAGAGCCAATACACTTGCCATGATAAAAGGCTGGCCGCATATCACAACCGGGCATGGAGCCTCATCAAGGATTTTGATTCCTTTAGCATTGAACTCATCCCTCAAAAAAGAAACTACATTCTAGATGCCCTTGCTATTTCTGCTAGCACACTCGAGCCTATGGCTGGCTCCCAACTCTGAAGTTTTTTTGTTGAGATGATCTCCACCCTGTCCATTCCAGACAATGTCACCCATTTTCAGGTTTTTGAAGATGACCAACATATCTTGGCCTTCATGGCCAACATTGTCATTTTGGAAGACCAGATAGTGGAAGAAAGAGATCACGATGATACTAGACAAGGTGATGAAGACGACGGGATCATGGACCTTCCAACCAACACCATCCCTAAGGGGATGGTCACACTTGAATGAATCTCTGACTCGGACCCTCAGGGCTGGGAAAATATATCATCCTCCTTTGAGGGAGGAGAATTTGAGAAAGTCAACATCGACCAGCCTAGTGAAGAGAAAATGATACACATTGGCACCTCCTTCTCCCTAGAGGAGAAGGAGAAGATTCTCATGGTTCTCTGAGAATAAATTGATGTAATTGCATGGTGGTATGAGGATATGAAAACTTATGATACCTCTATCATGACGCACACTATCCCACTTAAACCTGATGCTAAGCCTTTTTGGCAAAAGCAAAGACTGGTCAACCCACTGATCGAGCCTCTAATTCATCAGGAGGTACATGTAACACCCCAAAATTGGCACCAAATAATCCTAATCAATTTTGGTGTGTTCCTTCAATTTTCTCATCATCGAAGTCCTATTGTACTAGGCAAATTCTCTTCCTAATTGACTTTAATTGGCTGAGTCTCAAATGCAGAAAACCTAAATTTGCATAAATCTCACATTATATTTAATTCCCAAATTTTCAAGGTTTATTAGCTAAAAATCCCTATGATTAATTAATTTAATTCTAAAAGTCCTAAGTGCTTTTAAATTAAATTAATTCCACCCCCTTTAGCTAATATACATCAAAAGGAATTGAATAATTATTTAATTGATTGAATGGATTATCCTCAAAAAGAATTCCATAATTCTATATGAAAGGTCACTCATGTGGCAATAATCCACTCTTTTTATTAAATAATTCTTGCGTTTTTGTCTCAAATGAAAGTGAAGAGGCAACTGTTTCTTTTCAAGAAACTCTTCACCCTCTTTCCATGGTTTTCTATATATTGGACCTCATTTTCTTCACTTGGGAGGATGATTTGGAGAGCATCAAATTTATAGTGAAATTTGCATTGATTATTTCATGCTTTTGAGCTTAATTGCATAATTAGATTAATTTCAATTTGGATTAATGATATGTTTATTTTTAA
>MU220513.1:55674-69346 GCA_018584345.1 Thuja plicata | reverse complement strand
AGTTGCAATTTCATTTCATAGATTAGTTGCACTTTCATTACTAGATTAATTGCAATTTGATTTCATAGATTAATTGCATTCCATTTCATAGATTAATGGAAATTTCATTACTTCTCATGCTTTAGAAGTCCTCCATGTTAGCAATGGTCAGGTTGTTGGCTCTCATTTTGAGAGTAAATTCGACATCCCCAACTGATTAGGAGGCAACAAGTCGCTTCAATCAAATTTGCAAGATGAACAATTCATGTTTGTCTTTGTGAATTGAATGATTGAGTAAGGCCTATGTTGAGTATGTGCCTGATTTAGAGGTCACGTTCAAGCACACACAGTATAGAAACTACTATCATCCCGGATCATCTTTCCAATCTGGCATACTACGTGGGTTGCCAACCTCATCCTTGTGAGGAAGAAAAGCGGCGAGATCCACCTTTGCATGGATTTTTGTAATTTAAACAAGTCCTCCAAGAAATATAATCACCCTCTCCCCTTGTTGGATGAGGTGTTGCAAATCATGAATGGATCACAAATGATTTCTTTCCTAGACAGGTACTTCGGGTATAACTAAGTCATGGTTAAGTATGAAGATAGAGACAAAATGACATTTACCATCAAGTGGGGAACATTTGCATACCGGAGAATGCCCTTTGGCCTTATCAATGTAGGGGCCACATTTCAGAAGGCTATGGACATTGCGTTCAAGGGCCTAGTGAACCAGTGCATAATCATCTACATGGATGATTTGACCATCTTTTCTCGAGACAGGCGTGATCATTCTGCCCACCTCACCCAAATTTGTGAGATATGTCACTAGTATGGAATATCCCTCAACCCTAAGAAATGTATATTCAGGGTCACTAAAGGGAAGCTACTTGGGCATATTGTCTCTGAGAAGTGTATATCCATTGACCCTAAGAGAGTTGAAGCAGTGCTAAACTTACAGATGCCCTACAGCAAGAAGGAAATGAGATCTTTCTTTGGGAAGATCAATTTTGTCTGGCGGTTCATCACTGGATTCGCTGAGATAGTGAAGACACTCAATGACATGATGAAGAAAGATACTAAGATTGAGTGGAGTCTTGAGGCAAAGCGGGCATTCACCTAGATTAAGCAAACAATTGTGGAGGCACAAGTCTTGGCCAGTCTGGACTATTCCCTCCCTTTTTACATATATTCCTTTGCTTTGCCACATTCTATCATGGCGGTTTTGACCCAGAAGGTTGAAGGGGAAGAATGAACAATAGCTTTGATGAGATCCCCTTCAAGAACACTGAAGTTTGGCATTCGCCTTTGAAAAACCAGGCCTTTGCTCTTGTCCACGCTGTGAAGAAATTCTGACACTATATTCTCTGGAGAAAAGTGCACACAATCATCCTAGACCAAGCTATTAAGTCTTTGCTCATGCAGAGTGAATTGGGTGAAAGATGGGGGAAATGGATGGCCATCCTCCAAGAATATGACCTAGAAATGCAACCCATGAAGATAGTCCGTGGCTAGGGACTCTGTAGAGCGATGACACAAGGAACTCTTGAGATTGAATGCCAGACATACACAGTGGAGTCTATTACTCAAGACCTGTGGTATACCAACCTGGTATACTTGTTGTTGAATAACAAGTGCCCGAAAGGGCTACCCCCAAACAAACATTGCGCCCTACCACTGAAAAGTGCACACTTCATGATAAAAAATGGCACACTTTTTTGTAGGAATTATGAAGGGGTGTACCTCTGGTGTATAGACAGGGACCAAGCTGTGAAAATGATTGAAGAATTTCACAGATAGTTTGGAATCGGGCATGGCTCAGCTGACGTCACTGCCTACCAGATCCTCCAGGCCAGATACTATTGGACCTATTTCTCAAAGATGTCTACACTCACATTAGGAGATGCCATACTTGCCAAATAGTAGCACATCGTGAGTGAAACCCAGCCATGCCTCTACAACCGGTCTTCAAAGCTAGACCTTTCACCCAATGGGCATTTGACTTTATTTGGGAAATTAACCACAACTCGTCTGCCAACCACTGGTACATTCTAACTGCTACCGATTACTGCACCTGGTGGTTTGAAGAAATCTCTTGTAAAAACAACACGATAGATGTAGTTATAAAATTTTTGGAAGAAAACATCGTCACAAGATTTAGAATGCCCTTTGCTATAGTGTGTGACAATGGTCTAGTATTTTCTTCAGTGCAATTAATCGAATGGACCTACAACAGGAAGATCACTCTGAAGTTTTCTAGCAACTATTACCCCCAGGGGAATGGTGTTAGTGAATTGACCAACAAAAATTTACTTGAAGTGATCAAACACTTGTTAGAACAGAACCCCTAGGACTGGCATCAAAAGCTGAGATTCACTCTCTGGGTGGATCATATCCAAATTAAGACAGCCCTAGGGACATCCCCATTCCATCTAGTTTATGGCCAGAATCTAGTATTCCCCATTAACTTATAGATCCCGATTTTACAATTCATGCAGGAATTCAGCAACCAAGACAATATCATGGAGGTTCGGCTCCTAAATCTGGTGCGGATGGAAGAACAAAGAGACGCAACCCTTGAACATTTTGCATGTCACCAAGTATTAGTAAAACAATGGTTCCATAGAAGAGCCCAATACAAGGCCTTTTGGATTCCGGACTTGGTCCTCTTGTGGGACAAGGCTCGGGAAAAGAAGGGAAAGCACACTAAATTTCAGCGGCTCTGGCTTGGACCATATTTGATATCTGAGATCTATAGGGAAAACACTTATTGCCTCAACACCATGACTGGAGAAGCCTTCCTATTGCCTGCCAATGGATAGTTTTTCAAGCACTATTTTGAGTAAGTTATGTGATAAATTTTCCCAGAGTTGTAATCTATGTAAAGTTCTCACCTGTAAATATCTTTCCCAGTGCTCCGTTTGGGGTACCTTGTCCTTGTAAATAGTCTATCGATCGTCCTCTGGGACCGCTTTCTTTTTTGTTTGTTTTGTTTTGCTTTCCTGGGTTCCCAACATTTTGCCCTCTCTTCTGTAGACCAGTATGCTTTGCATAACATCTAGTCTCTGAAATGGTACCTTTTGCATTTTGAAAAATTTGGAATTTATTGTTAGCATGGTGGAATTGGTCTACACTCCAGAGTTATTTTGTAAGTATGGTAAAAAGGTTATGGGCGATCTTCATCTGATTCACATCTCGACAGTCTAGAAATTAGTTAAATCAAAACCAAAAGAACAAGTAATCGGACACACTAAGGGCAGATCAGTTGCACTAGTTTATTGACCAAGTATAAAAATCATTAAAATATCCTGGGTCTGGAATTTTCTCTCATGTTTTGCAACTTCAAGTGGGTGGAAAGGTGAAAGAAGTACCGCCTTCCCACCCAGAAAAGAAAAGGAAAAGAACAAATTGAAGAATGGAGAAATTTTGGTATTTGGGGGAAACGTGTGAGATATGATGATTTTGGTTTGACTTACTTAGCGCCTCTTCTTTGCTTCTCCCAGAGGTCATCGACTTGGTTTTCTTTCAAATCACACACTTCACAACTGACAAAAGACCAAGGATTGTATCATTGATGGCCTAGATTTTCTCAGACACCTTGTGTTTTGCAAGCAAAATGCTCTAGGTAAAGATTAATTCCAGTTTTGCTAATCAGAGATTTCGTAGTTCTCAAATGCGCTAAGGCATTCATCCTAGATAGTCACCATTTGTTATGCCCTGCATACCCGTCCCTACATTTTGTAGGCAAAATGTTGGGTCCCCCTTTTTCACTTTTTCTCTTCCTTTATTTTCCTTTGCTTTCTTTGTTTTCCCTCCGGGCTTTGCTTCCGTGACATTTTTCTTTCTTTTGTTTTATTTCCTTGTGTCTCCAGGCCTGTGCCCAGAGTTTATTTGTTCTCTCCAAAGTTAGATTTCAGACTCTGGGATTCTCTGCCATCATATCTTCTTTCGCGAGAAGGTATGATTGCATAGAGTCCCTGGGCCCATAGTCCGAAGGTTTTCAGAGTTGTTAGAAAAGTGACCCCTATTTTTACCCTAGGGGTATAAATAGAAGTTACCTGTCATTTTCACAGTTACCATGATTAAAACACTTAGAGCATTCATAGCGATATTGAGGTGATTAAGGCGATTAAATAGTGAAGTTGCTCCCTATGCTTAGCAACTAATCAAATGTTGATTTGTAGTGCTGGCTTGTGAACATTCGAAGGTGGACCTGTTGCAGAGCATCTTTCGTGTCTATCTTCTTTGCCTCTTTCACGTTTCCAAGTTGGTTGTCATTTTCATTCTCTTGTTTTCCGTCCCTCTGGTTTCTTTTTCCGTCTTTCTTTTCCTTGCTGTGTTTGTTTTTGCTTTCATTTTGTTCTTGTTTTCTCTTTCTGGTTTGTTCTTGGTTTGCCTCTCATTGGTGGGATGGCCCTGCTAGAAGGTTGTCTGCCTTCTGTGCCATTGTATTTTAGTGTATATGTTGTACATTATCATAGGTTGGCTTTCTTGCCTTTGTAAGTTCTATACTTTATGTAAATACTGTATATATGCCTCGACTCTCTGTATTGTTTCTGTGAATACCCCCTTGTATATCCTTTCCTTCTTGACGAGCTCATCGTGCTCCATCACTTCTTGAATCATTCTACCAAGCTCATCGAGAGGGATTCACCATAGTTTGAACTTGGCACCTCGCTGGTTTGAGCCATGGTGGCTTTCTCTCTCCTATGTCATGTCACCTTAATGGCATGATTTATTTCCCACAAGTCAGCATTCAAACCCCATCCCATCTGGCATTCAATTTGCCTCGTGTTGGCCCACTTGTCACCATTAAATGACATTTATGCCACCTATCACATGGCCACATGACAAACCACGTCAGTCGAGTATGGTTTCCTACTGGTCACGTTGACATGACAATGACTAATCCTTCTAGACCCTAGGTGCCGAGGCCCCCATAGTTCTCTTTCCATCCTTGTCACTTAGTTCAATACCCTGGAGCCCCCCTAGGTGTGTATTAGAATCTAGCTCATGTTTATCTTGAATATTTTGGGATTTTGATGTATGCTAACACCTTTTGGACAGATGTGACACGGTGACGATTTCCCTGAAATTCGCATAAATTGTTATTATTATACCAAATATTGATGGTTATGCGGTCTTCCAGGTTGTTGGTTGTGTAATCGAAATGTCTGAGGTGATCACTCCTGTTGATCGCCTGTAGCTACCTACAACCTCCACTTGGGTGGCCACAAAGACCAAGGCTGAAAAGATGCTAGCAAAGCTGCCACTCACCTCCAAATACCTGAAGGAGGGCATTCTCATGGGATCCAAGGTGGATTCTAAAGTCCAAGAAATAATAGACATAGAGCCCAGACTTTGGGATGAAATGCAAGGCTTAATCCAAGCCATCTACAGGTTGAAGGATGATGGAGACAATATGGCTACTCATTTGGCCACCTCTGACATTATAAAGGCTGTAAACTTTCCTTGTTCAGTGCAATCGCCATAATTAATATGTCAAATGGAAACATTGTACAATGCACCTACTCGGACAGTTCTTCTTGCTGATCCCCGACCATTACAATATCCAACAATAATTGTCACTTTGGACGCAACAAATTTTGCCTCAGGGCTGGGGATTCCACAGTTCAAGGGATCCACCATCATCAACTGATCCAAATCATTGAAGGAGTTTGAGGAAGCTACCCTTGTCTCCCAATAATATCTCAATAGCCAATGGCTAAAGTCCCCGAAGAGGGACCATAAAAGGATGAAGGTTGAAATTCTCTGTGGGGATTTCAAAGAGCCCATCTAGGCGGGCATTATATTCTTATGTAGGATCTTTGAATTGCCCCATGCTTGGGATATCTCAGCATGGATGTACTACTTTCTTTACTACATCACCACTCGCAACCAGACTTTCAATTGGGTGGTCATTATAGCCAACCATGTGGACACACACCTGAAGGGCGTCGTCTAGAGTTCTAAGTTGTATATGACATCCTATGTGCTATAGGAACTAGCCCAACAAAGACTGGCTTTTTTAGGTTTGGTAATAGTGGGTGAACTTGGGAATGGGTTGGGCCAGTTAACACTGTGGGATCATTATCCCCAAGTTCAATGGGAACTCAGTTTCCTAAATTTCTGCCGGGTGAATGATGCTTTCATTTACCAAAATATCCTAACACTTACTCAGGACTCCGGGTACCGATTGTCATAGGAGGCGATGAACTTGGTCAGTACTTACGACCACTATTTTGTTCAGTTCCAACACCACACCTACATTCGAGTGACCGAATTCTCTGGGAAGCCCTATCTTCTTCCCTGGTATTGCGGGGAAAAAATCATTCTCTTGGAGTTCTGCTGGTAGATGATGGACGTGCACACCTTCTTCACATTGAAGAAGGTCATCAACGTCCCATTCCCATTTTCGTGCAGGAATTATATGTGCAGCCTCGCCACAACAAGAGAGGCAGATAGTGAATTCAAGAGCCTGGGATTGGTGGAATTCCACCACGCCAGGAAGAATTATGATCCTCTAGGAAAGATTGCCTTGGCATTTCCCTGAGCATTCCCATCACACGAAGAAGATATTGAAGATTTTTGGGTGGACTGTCAGGACAGTTTTGGTCTTTGGGCCTGTCAACATTCATGGATGTCCAAGGGAATCATGAAGGTGCTTGACCTCAAAACTTTTCCAAAGGGTTTTTCAAATGATGGGCCACTAGAGGACATAGCATACAAAGGATAGGGATTAGACAAGTTGGATCTCCCTCCGGTGGATTGGGCCACCCCAGAAGACTTGACAATCAAGGGAGTATGCTACCCTATTTTAGAGGCTAGTCACAAGTATTTTTCTCAGGTGTGTCCCAAAAGCACCCAGAAGTGATCGATTATCTGAAAGACCACTCCATCTTCTATCATTGCCAGACCTAACACAAGTAAGGGGAAAGAAAAAGAGGGTACCCCAGCTAAAGTACCTCCCTAGGGCCCAACCCCCTTAATGGTAAAACTACAACAACAAATAGAGTCAGCAAGGTTGGCCAGCCAACAGATAAACACACATATATCCTCTGATCTCCCCGTAACTCCAATGGCGTCTGCTCTCCCAATGGGACCCCCATCATTGGCTGCGATGATGAGAAGAATTTTTTTTGTTGAGGTAGAGTCTACTAGTATTTTGGAGTCTGGGGCCCCACTATTGAGAAATAAGAAGAAAAAGGTGACCCCCACCCCAAGCATGATCACTAGCCCTGGTATGTCTGATGTGCCTCCAGTTGATGTCAGTTCAGATTCCCCCAAACTTGAGGAGATTGCTGACAGCCCTCCCCACATGATGATTTTGATGATGTGTTTGGGGCGGATGAACTCATGAATTTGCATGAGGATATTGATCACGCGATTGAAGAGATCGCCGCACAAGATAAAGGAGAGATCCCTACAGAAAAGGAAATCCTGAAAGAAGAAGTTGCATCAGAGTAGGAGTTCCAGAATGAAACACAAGAGGAGCCCAAGCGGGAGAGGAGACAGGTCCAAGGGACCAAAGATACACCAAGGCAACCCATAGGTGAGCAGTCGATGGTTGGGGAAACTAGACCTATGGGATCAACCGTACCCCCATTCATCATGCTCCAGACACCTTTGGTTGCTCTAGGTGATCAAGTTCCCAAGAGCACATTTGGTGAGGTAGTAACAATGACCATATTGTTAAACTTTGGCCCGAGACCTCAGCCACCTCTCGAAGATGTTCCAATGGAGGAAAATGTTCCAATAGACAAGGCCGATGAAGTTGAAGGAAAACAACAGCAGAATGACCGGGAAGTCCTGGAAAATGTAACTGTCAGATCAGCTGATGCTGGGAGGGATGAGGAAGTCCCCAAATATATAGGTGACAAGGATCTTAGAGAAGGAGAAGTTCTAGATATCACAAAGGAGGATGTCGACACGGCAAAAAATATGGAGGCCTCCAGGGAGCAAGAGTAGGAGCAGGAATAGGAATAGGATAAAGGAAAAGTGCCTGATGACACTGTACATTCTGGGAATGCACCACCCGATTCTAAAGGTAGTCCAGGTACCCCGGCCTTAGCTGCAAAGCCATCCTAGCCGCCCTGATGGCTGGTAGAATTGAGAAAAAGAAAGGCCCCAATAGTCACATCAGGTGTTCCACTCTCCTTGGCCGAAATGATGGCCCAAAATATAGAGGCTCAGAAGCCTAAGAAGGCACGGACAGTTCATGCCCTCTGGATTGGTCCAATAGGAAACACAGTTATGACTATCCCAACACCTCCTCCAGATGTAGATGCAGCGGCTGTAAGGCCTAAAGATTACAACATCATATAAGTGGCACTAGGGAGAAGGGATAAGCAAGGTGAACTGGACCTACTGAGAGAGGATAGAAAAGTAGTAGAGGCCCGGTAGGTCAAATAGGGCCAGAAGTTAAAGGAGGAAAGGGAGACCAATGCCAATCTCCTCGCACTTCTGGTAGAACTTACACATCCTTTGGCCGAGATCCACCCAAAAACCTCTTCCTTTGGATAGCCACTCACTCAGAGTGACATGGATTCTCTTTGGGCCATGAAGAAGAAAGTGCAGGCTATGGATGGGTGGGCTGATGAGTAGATAGCCGCCATTTGACAATTTCTAGCGGTGTCCCTCCCAGATCTTTACCAAGTTAGTATTCTTATCATCCAAGAAAATGGATCCGCTCTTGTATGGGAGCAAGACTTAGAGAAATATGAAAAGTGGAAGGCCGGGTTGGAGGAAATTCACAATGTCAGAGAAGAAGCTGCCACAGAGGTGAGAGTTTTGGGAGAAGAATCATATGATTAACTCCAGGCCTAGTACTCTAGACTTGGCCTCAAAATTGAGGTATGCAAGGAACTAGTTAAGGCCCTAAAAGAAAAGGTGACCATAGCTCAATATCCCTTGGGCCTATTTCAGGCATTCTTGGTCAGAGTATCACAATTCGATCCATTCACCACCGAGACGTGCACCCTGGAGGACTACATCCTCAAAAAATTTGTTGAACGAATGGAGTCCCTGTATTCGGTTGCTGGAGATTTTCACCAGGGTAGGTTATCCAGATTATCCCAGATGATGGTCCGGGCACACGATGTTGTGAAGATGGTAGATGAGTTCTGGAACAGGGCCAAAGAGGTTGAGGAAAAGTTGGAGGTTGTTCGTAGTCGATGGGACAACATTAGGAACATAGATGAAGAAGGTGTAAGCCAAGTGTTAGAAGCATTCAAAAATAGTAAGGAATGATAAGGTTCTCTGGAGTCTGGAGAATTCCATTGACCATGTGTATGTTGTATTCTTTATTCTTTGGGGGTGCAAGCATCTGGATCCCAGAATTCTGGATCCAATAATCTTGAATTCTTTAAAGTGACTCGTGTCCTGGATCCCAAGGCAGACCTGTCACTTTCAAAGTAGTTAATAAGGGTGTTAGAGGGTGGGTAACTCCTTCAAGGCATGTCAGCTCAACAAGAAGGTTCTAACAGGTGGTCTTCCCAAGGTGCCACTCCAACATAACACCTGGTGCATCGGAGATAGGGAGCCGGTTTTCCATTAATGAGGCATGTAGCCTCGATCCTCTGGGAATCAAATTTCTTCTTTTCTCCCTCCAGCTCTCTTCTCGAGGCTGATTCTTCCACTCCTTTCTTGTCTTATTCTTGTGACATGTCAGACCTTTTCCATCTTGAGGTCTTTGTAATGTGGTGTAGGTAGTACCGGCCACCAAAAATTGTATTATTTTGTTTAAGTGTAAAGTAAGTTAGGTTAATTTTAGGGCAAGCTTGTGTATAAATAATAAGTCCGACCTCATTCCAAGGGTCGGAAAAATTGATGATTTTGCAGTTCATAGCTATAGCACTTTCATTTTTTCAGTTCTTATTTGTAGATCTCAATGCTCCTTAGTTGTTAGAAGCTCTCAGTTGTTAGACGCTCCCTTGGAGCTGCCATTATGTATGCACTAGTGCTGGCTGGAAACATCTTAATGAAGAAGGAAGGATTCTCTCAATAATGTTGTTAGCATTCTGATATCTGGATTAACGTTCTTTTTGTGCTATATGTTCCTTATGTCCCTTGGTCTAATGTTTTAAGTAGATTAATGACCTTCTTTTCCCTCGCTATTGGATAAGTATGAACTACTGGTTCTATGTTTATTTAGTATTTAGTGTAGCATGTTAGAGCATGGTTGATGTTTTGAATGTTTTGCATAAACTATAAGTAGATAAAATATGTCTAACCCTGACGTATCTTTTGAAGTTATTTGGTAACTAGTGAATGCTTGCAGGAAATCTCACTTACCTAAATCCTCAGAATAGATGAGATGAGATAACTAGCTATACCCCTGAACAAAATAGTCACACTCCTAACTGAGCCCCCGCACTATTGAGACCCAACTCTCAGGTGCTTGAAGGCCCGAAGAATCTCATTTCTCTGGAGAACCTTTACAAGCAAAGTTGAATGGTACCCTGGTAGCCGGTGACAACTTACATCTATTGGCAAACTCGGTCACAAAGTCCCGTCAACAGGTTCTCTCCCTGGCGAGTATCTGGGGGTTCCATTGTTTAGTGGTGCCTCAAAAGATAATCTATGGAAAGCTATTGAAAATGTATTGAGAGATGGAAGAGTAAATAATTAACGTCTGTAGGTAGGATTTTAATGCTCAAGTCTATAATATCAATAATTAATGTTTTCTCGGTGATGTTCTTGAAAATACCAAGTAAAGTTATTAAACTTATAGAGAAAAATGAGAAATATTTTTTGGAATGGGTATATTAATGAAGAAAAATCTCCCTTACTTTCCTAGAATCAAATATGTAAAGCTAAGAATGTTGGGGATGTGGGTATTAGGGATTGGAATTTGATGAATGTGGCTTTAGGGGAAAAATTAGTATGGAGTATATATAAATTTATGAATTTGCTATGGGTGAAATTTTAAAGGCGAAATACTTGGACAATAGGGAGAATACTAGAATATTGACAGTTAGAAACCCCCCAAAGGGCTTGGCTATTTGGAACTATTAGAAACACTGAGAGGGGGGGGGGGTGAATCAGTGTTTGTCTATTTATTACTTTTCTGCAACTTAAACATAAATCAAACATACATTGAATGAAGCTTAACATATGAACTCATAACACATGATATGATTATGCGGAAACCTTGATCAGAGGAAAACCCCAGTGGGAATTAGTACCCACAAATATTGTACTAGGTATAATGAACATATTAAAGTTCCTTTGCCCTATTAGAAGTAGTCTTTACAATATGAGTACAATGACCTAGTTAAAGGTCTAACCCTATTAGGAGTCTTTTACAAAACCCTATTAAAGGTATATGGCTCGCTACCTAGGCCCACTGCCCAATAGGATGAAGGCTACAACCTTCTAAAATTTGATATACACTATATCAAAAGTGAACTGCTGTGATGACACTATTGTCTGATCAGTTCTATGTATGTGCGAATGATCTTACTCTCTTAAAGAGCTATATCATATACTAACTTCATTATACTACTCTTCTATATCTTCCTCTTGCATAATAATCGACACTTGTAACATAACTTTACATTACAAACTTATATGTTCATATCCGAATAGGCGCGACCCAAAACAAGACTCTAGTCGGCCCTAAAAAATAAATACACAACGCTTTCAAACAAGTCAGCTCAAGTGTGTTTACAACAATGCTAATTAAATTATTACAAACATATAATAAAAGGTTCTTAGCCATTACATAACAAAATAATTCACGTTGATCAAAAAACTAGTCGGCTTCCATGCTTTGTCTTCTGGACTGCTGGTCTACTGATCTGTCAGTAACTTATCCATACTATTGCTCTATACTGTGCGTGTCTAGATGTAGTATGTACACATGTCATAGAACATATATCTAAACGCACATAAGCTAACTCGATCTCTTGCACGTGCGCTGATGTGCTGATCACTGAATATCTTTGTCTACCCTATTTCCATACTTAGTCATTTTTCCTTCTAAGTTATCTTTGACAAAAACTTAGTATGACTTTGTTTCCATGATGACAACACAAAGTGAGTCATGCATCCTTAGGAAGTCAACTTGCCAACAATCTCCCCCTTTTTCATTTATAGCAACAAAGGAATGTGGCCAAGTTTCTCAAAATGACTTAACATCTTTTACATATATACATATACTGCTTCTCATATATACACATTCTATATTACTCCCCCTTTGACATTAATGACAAAGGTGTACACAAAATTGCAAGTTTTCTACATACTTACTCCATGTAAACATCAGGGTACACAATCTAAAGAGATTGGATCTCTTTCTGCCAAAATAATTTCATTGCATCAACTGTCTATAGATGCGCGCATAGGGCATAGGTCAGTTTCTCCATTTTCATTAGATCCATGTGAAGACCTTGATCATATGTCGCAATGGTGGCATCAATCTGTTTGATGTTCTCATTAAGAACTGCTAGAGATGGCGCAAGTGCATTTCTCAACTGAGTTTGTCAAACTCTTATCTTGCTGATTTCCAACTTAGCATTTTCAATCTTGTCTAACTGACCTTGATAGACATTATTGCATATGTTCATTTCTTGCATGGAAGTCTCAGCTGATTTTCTAATGCTATCCACCATGATTTCTGACTCTTCTATCTTCTTGATGTTTTCAGAGGTGAACTTCACTCTATCCATGTAGTTGGCTATAACTTTATTTCCCTTAGCTGCCAATTTTTTCAATATGGATTGCCCAATTTTTAAGGAGTTCAAGTCTAAGGTAAAGTTCTTTATCAATTCTTTCAGTTTCTCCTTTTTGTATTCATCTTTGGCAATCTTAGTAGCTGAATCTAATAGGCTTGTAAAATGTGATTTGAAGTTTGTCAGAATGCTGTCCAAATCTTCAACTGATTGAACTTTGGCTACTTTCTTGTCAGCAGGCACTAAGTCATTCAATATGTTCACTGATTCTAAAAAGCGAGGGTTCCTCATCACTTGTTTCTCTTTTGATTTTTCCATAGCAAGAACACTAATCTTGATTAGGTCTTCTTCTCCCCATGCATCCAGACTTGCTGAATCAAGAGTTAACCTTGACAACAATGAAGTAGATGGTTGAGTGGATGGTGAGAACATAGTATTCTGACTGGTATCCATACATTCAATCTTTACTGGTATCTCTTTTATTGGTGTCTCATCACCTTTTTCTTCATTCAAGTCAATTGGATCATTGGAGGGAACTTCATCTTGTTGTGTAGATGTATCATTAGTGCACATTTCTTTAGTGCTTACAAATTCTTTATCAACTTTGTCCATGTCTTTTTCAAATGTTGTCATGGATATCTTGATATTATCAACTACTATAGTATCTTTTGAGTGTTTATCTGTATCAAAAGTTATTGTCACTGTGGACGCAAAAACCTGTGGACCTGTTATAGGTGCTTTTTGAATCACTGGTTCTGTAAGTTGTTTGGGAGGAGCTAGAGTTACCTTTGTAGTAGGCGCCATTGATGGATACATGTGTCTATCCATAAATACTTGTGCAAATGCCTTTTCAGTCTCTTTACCTATCTGCTCATAATTTTTAAAGTTCTTTTCTTGGTTCTGAGATGAGGCTTCACCAGATCTAATAGAATAGCCTTCTCATCATGTGAGCATACAGGGAGAAGAGTATCCAATGTTTCTTCTCTAATCCTCATGTCTTCCTCTATTGCATGTCTTTT
>MU220513.1:24568-49863 GCA_018584345.1 Thuja plicata | reverse complement strand
AGGAAAACCCTGGTGGGAATTAGTACCCACAAATATTGTACTAGGTATAATGAACCTGTTAAAGTTCCTTTGCCCTGTTAGAAGCAGTCTTTACAATATGAGTACAATGACCTGGTTAAAGGTCTGAACCTATTAGGAGTCTTTTAAATAACCTGTTAAAGGTATATGGCTCACTGCCTAGGCTCATTTCCCAATAGGATGAAGGCTACAACCTTCTAAAATTTGATATACACTAGATCAAAAGTGAACTGCTGTGATGACACTGTTGTTTGATCAGTTCCGTGTATGCATGAATGCTCTTACTCTCTTAAAGAGCTATATCATATACTTCCTTCATCATACTGCTCTTCTATATCTTCCTCTTGCATAATAATCGACACTTGTAACATAACTTTACATTACAAACTTACATGTTCATATCCGAATAGGTGCGACCCAAAACAAGACTCTAGTCGGCCCTGAAAACAAAATACACAATGCTTCTAAACAAGTTAGCTCAAGTGTGTTTACAACAATGCTAATTACATTATTATAAATAGATAATCAAAGGTGCTTAGCCATTACATAACAAAATAATTCACGTTGATCAAAACACTAGTCGACTTCCATGCTCTATCTTCTAGATTGCTGGTCTACTGATCTGTCTGTAACTTATGCGTACTATTGTTCCATACTATGCATGTTTGGATGTAGTATGTACACATGTTATAGAGCATATATATGAACGCGCATAAGCTGAGTTGATCTCTCGCACTTGCGCTAATGTGCTGATCACTGAATATCTCTGTCTGCCCTATTTCCATACTTAGTCATTTTTCCTTCTGAGTTATCTTTGAAAGAAACTTAGTATGACCTTGTTGCCATGATGACAACACAAAGTGAGTGATGCATCCTCAGAAAGTCAAATTGCCAATAGAAACTTCATAGTGAGTTTTGGATCAGTTATAACTGACCACCTTATACAGTGAATATGGAATGGACATAAGGCTAAATTTTGGAAGGATTCATGGAATAAATTTCTAACTTAAAAGGACAATGCATATTTTCATGACTTAAGAGGTTTTTTTCTCTTAGAGGTGGGGTGAAAAAGTGAGTAACTATGTATAGCTAAAATAGAGTGAATGTGGGTAGGTTTGGAGTTGGAAGAGCTTAGAAGGGCTTGATCTTTTGGAACAACACATGAACTAAATGAATGAATTATTTCAAAATGGAAACTATTGTTATCTCAAAGAGTGAACAAGATAATCTAGTGTGTTGTTAAGAGTGATGAATACTTAGCTAAGATAGGTTATCAATCTTTGGATCAGGAATTATTTCAAAGCAGACATTATTTTTAACTCAAAGAGAGAACAAGATAATCTAGTGTGCTGCTAAGAGTGATGAATACTTAGCTAAGATAGGTTATCAAAATTTGGATCAGGCTAAAGGAGAGGATGTGCTAAGCATTATTTTTACACAAGTCAATTGATAGGATCTCAAGATTCAATTTCCTCTCTTGAAAGAATAATGAAGTTATTCCCAAGGTTCTCCATGGTCATGGTACAACCTGCTTGGTAACTCAGTTGAAGATAAATGTGAATGTTCATGAGGAGGCCTTTGCTCTTACTTTCAAGACGTCAAACTAAAAAATGACTATAGTACTATTTTTGTATTTTTTGATTTATCAATGAATGTATTTCATTAATGATGTAAATTTATGCTTAAAACTAAAGATGATTCCAATTACTTCAGATTCATGGCAGGAAATTAAAAGAGTTGGGTGACAAGAATAAAGTAAATTTTGCTGGAAATTAAATCCTAACGAACATAAACCTTTGTTAATCCTTCCTTGTGAATTTGAATGACACAAATATTTGGAGAAACCCACTAGATATAAATCAGACCACGTCACAATTGTATACCAAATAGATGTAACCATTTGGAGAAAAATTATTTATGCATGCAATATTTTCAAAATTTATCAAATTGTGAAGTCACCGAGATGTGCACACACATGATATAGATTTATCATTGAAAACAACATATGATCCTTCCCATACATTCATCACAATAAGGTAGATGAACAACAACAAACTCCAATTTAAAGAATCACAGATTCGAGAAACAATAAACACATTTGTCTCTTTGAAAGGAATGAATAACCAAACACACATTCATTAAATTTGCATAGATAGAATAAAAGAATCACACCAAGAATGAATCAACAATTTTAGATATTTATTGCATCAATAATTCAACCCTAATACATTTTTTTTCTTACAATATATAGAGTTGTGATCTACAAACTCTGAACCCCGAAACTAGGGCATTAGTAACTCTAAAAAAAATGAAAACTAAATAAAACTAAATCTTGCTAAAGAAAGCTACTACTAAATTGACACTAAACTAATTACATGGATCCTTAATCCATTTCTAATAATCTTTCCCATGAAAATAGGGTCAAACTTGTTAAGAAAGAAGAAAAAGAAGTTGGAGTTCCACTGTTTGTAACTAGAGTCTTATTGTTGATCTCTAAGTTCTCCCTTGAAATCTTCATCTGGGGTTCTCTTTGAGGTGGGAATTGATAGAAGGCCCTTAATAATTTCAAAATTAACTCCAACTGTGCATCCATTTGATATGAAGTTCCATTTTCATGCAAAAAAAATTTCATGCTAAAATGGCCCAGAATTTGGACCCCGACCTTTGCCCTGAAAATTTCCAAGTGCAAATTTGACTAAGTATGGAACCAAAATTTGTGACCCCTGAAATTTTGTACTTTCAAAGGCTAAAAAAATAGCCTTTGAAAAATGGCTAAGTATGGAAGAGTTCTTTTCTCAAAAAATGGCTAAGTCTGAACTAAATAGTCAGTTTGGGAACACCGCTGGATGAGCAACTCACAATGTCTGTACTATTTCCTATACTTCCTCATGGTTTAATTCTTGTCTTTTCATTTTAGCCACACATCGTTCTTTCTTCTCTCTAAAATGGTCAATTCAAAAGTGAAGAAATTAATCTCTTCTTTGTGTTCATACATCCTGTTAGCTCTTTTTCTTGTATCCTTCAGTTCTAAAAGAGAATATGCAAACTAGACTTGGGGATCTCAGTCCAACTCACATGAATCTGCTTCTTCATACAAATTGAGGGGAAAGAAAAGGCTAATTGATGAGGATTTGATCCTCCTTCAAGTTCCACACACTTAGGTGGGTGCACCTAAAACATACTAAATCTGCATACATAAACACTTTCTCACTAAAACCTTTTATGCAGACATGAAAATCAGTGCATAGTTCTCAAACTTATAAGATATGGGAGTTCAACTCAACCAATCTTATGCAGGATCCCACCTACATGATTTGCTAAGAACTAGGAAAATGGCCAGTGTGACAAGGATATTCACCCTTCTTCTCTTTGAACCCGGAGGCTCAGGTAGGCTAACCTATCAGATTAACTTCTATAAGGAATCACCAAAAGCATTTGAATGATTCAATGCAGTTTACAAACAATTTATGATCCTAAATAGAAAAGGGGAAATGGTTTGAATTTAATGATTTGATGATGAAACTGCATAACCACCAAAGGACCAGTGCCTTATCTATTGGGCACCAGAGTCAAAAAAATATGCATTCCCAGAAAACCCCAACTTCAAACTCAAAGAACCCGAATGAAATGCCTTACAATCCATTCTTCTCATCTCAATATCTAGACATCAAATTTATGTGTTGATCCTAAACTCTCAGAAATTGCATTCAAGATTTAATCTCTCCTTGAAATAAACTCAAAAAAACAAAACCACAGCTACCTTGTAACTAGTACATTAACATGCCTTACAGATTAATACACAAGAATTAACACCAAGCACACAAAGACATCAGACATATATTTGAAAAGGGATTCCATCATTCTTCGTTGAAATTCATCTGAAACTATACATTGCAAGACCATGAACACAAAGAAATAAGACTCAAGAGCCAGAATACTTCCCAGCAACATAATTTTTCAACATCCCCTGTTACAATGGAGGAAAATCCAGATATAGGAGAAAGGGAAAATACTCTAGTCACCAACACCTGTCTGTCCCAAGAAAATTTCTGCAACTGTTCAAACTGAAACTGTGAAAATTTGATTTGATTTTCCCTCAATTGGTCTATAAAATCATGATCTCCTTTCCAAGACCTTTCTGACAACATATAATACTCTATAGTTTGGACAAAATTTTCCCTCTGAATCATCTCTAACAAACTCCATTTCCTGTGCATATTCAGTTTTGAAATTTGGAATACTTTTTGAAATATTTGAAATTATGCATTAATTCAATAGTTTGACTATTGAATAATATTTTATTTTAATGTTTCAATTTCATTTTACATTGCACGTATTCAATAGATTTTTAATACCATTTTAAAACCCTTTTCTAAAAAGTGACACATGGCAGCCTCTGATTGGCCTGCAGATCCACTGGGTGCCATGTGTCTGAGGTGCCACATGGACCAATGGCTTAATGGCTTAATGGTTAGATGGTGAGAATCTTTCCATTAAGCCATTAAGTCAGCCCTTAGATCTTGTTGAAGCTACTCACTAGTTAACCCACTTGTCTTTTGTGATGGATTTAATCAAATATTTCCTTTAATTCATTATTTTCTTAGAATGCACCAGAACGTGACACTTGTCACTTGGGCTTAATGGCTTAGTGGTTAGATGGTGAGCATCTTTCCATTAAGCCATTAAGTCAACCTTTGGTTTTCCTAGAACTTGCACACTGGTTAACCCATTTGGTGAAATGAATTTAAATTTAAAAATATTTGGAAGCTGCACATCTCACCAGAATGCGCCAAGTGTCACCCTCTAATTGGTCTGTAGGTCCACTTGGCACCACATGTCAATTTCTGATTGGTGCCTCTGAACTGCATTTGACTTGTGCCACTTGGTGCCTACTGGGCGCCACGTGGCATCCTCTGACTCGCTGACTGATCCACTGGGTGCCACTTGTCATTTTGTGCCACATGGATCAATGGCTTAATGGCTTAAGCTTATCTTCCTTGCAACTTTCTAACTAAGCCATTAAGCCATTCATTGATTTTGGCCACCTCGAGATTCATGCCAAAATCTGCATCCTCCTAAGCCCAGTCATCTGCCATGTCATCATTGTGGGTCCCGCCAAAATTTGGTCATCTTCTCCTCGGGCACAGTTTTTGAGGCAAGCCCCTAGCTCCTACGCATGCAGAGTCTCCTCTTTCATCTTCATATTACTAATTGTGCGCTTTACCTTATAAACCCTTATATCTCCCCTAGCGCATGCAATGTGGGATTAATATTTTGAGTGTTTTTAAGGCTTCAATGCATTTTCGTTCAAAACATGGGGCCCACCGCATGCATTAAGCCTCTAGCCTATGGTATCCATTCAAAGAGCCTCTTAGATTTTACTTATTTCATATAGTAATCGCTGGAGTATTTAAACATTCTAGAAAGCTCTCACCTGGAAAATGTGGGATAATGATGTCTTCAAGCTTTCAAACCTCCTTCTGCCGTATGCGTTGGACTTTCTTTTGTGCATTGGCTGTTTAAAGTTCCTCAAAACCTCCACCAGAATCTGCACAGGCATATGGCTTGGATCTATCCAACATGCTCATGGTCTATCCAAATTTGGCCTTATCTACTGCTTTGGGGCCTTTAAGATGTTATGTCATCTCACAGCACTGGTATCTCCTTCTCTCCTGTTGGCTTTCAAACTGGCGTGGGCTCCTCCTATTGGTGAGAGTTGTGGAGCTGAGTTTACACCAGCCAATTACATTTGCTTTGACATTACTAAAACCTTTTCCAATTTCCATTTTATGTGCGAGCTGGGAGGCCGCTGGCAGAGGCAGGGAGGATGCTGGTGAAGGCTGTTGAACTTGGATTTTACAACTGTCGATTGCATTGCTTGGAGTTTCTAAAGCCTTATCAACAAATCCATTTTGATCACATCCTACCATCATCGCAATTCATGAGACGACATCTCTGAGGCATCCTGTCAAACACTTCACGTGTCTTGTTTGTGCTTGGACGCTGGCAAAGTTGTTGAATTTGGCTTTACACCAGCCGATTACATTGCTTGAAAGTTATTAAAGCCTTATGAAACAATTTGCGCGTCCTGTTCCAAAGCTTCCATTTTAGCACAAGCAGGGAAGATGCTGACAAGGTTGTCAAATCTAGCTTTACATCTGCCGATTGCCTTTGCTGGAAAGTCAAACAAAAATTTGAGGAGTGCGAGAAATTGAAGAGCAAGAGCGCCTAGAACCAGGGAGTCTACTGGAATCCAATGCTTCTTTTTCCTGAACATGCTCCACACATATTCCCCAATCACTATAATTGGAAGGAAGCCAAATGCAAGTATTCCCCAAAGGAAGATGTAACCCAGAATGCAGCCAGAAGATTCACCAAGATCACAACCTTTTGCGAAATTACTATTGAAACCAGCTTCTGATGCCATCTCAGCAGCGAACTAGTATACTATGAAACAAAATGTTTCACTCTCCCTTATATCCTTTCTCATTTTAAATGTGGCCCTTCAATTGTGATTTCAGATTAAAGCTTCTAATGTAGTGTGGGCCTTTATCTTCACCATTCTTCTTTTAATCTATGCCTCCACAGTCAAACTAATTCAACTCGAAGACATCACACATTCTTGCTTCTTGTCGAAATCATCACTGCATATTCATTTTCTCTTAAATCACAGGTGGAGATATATTTTCTTATCCAGAACAAGTGCCTTAGATTGACAATCGAATATGAATCATCATGCACAATAAAAAACCTTATGTATTTATGACTTTTGTCAGCTTGCAGGCAGACCGACCTGCCTGAGTCAACCTATTATAGATCATGCTCTCGACCAACTGGAGATAGATCACAGATCAGATCACACATGAGTCTCTTGATTTCACTTTGAAATACACATGCTTTTCAAATTGTATTCGCTGAGTGTTTAAAACTCCATTTCAATCATGCGCTGGCTAGGAACATTACTTGGCATTTGTTTGAAGTCTCTTTTCTTCCAAGTGGAGAGAATTTTATCCTTCTTGTAAGTCACATTATAGTCAACCATAGCATTTACTAGTTCAATTATTTTGCTTTTCTCTTTTCTGATAATAATCATGATGCCACCAGTTTTAAAGATGGAAGTGATAAAATACACAGCAAGGAAGTAATAACATCCTCCACAATTGAATTAGGTGTGAGAAATCTTGAAATAGAAAGAGAAATGCTATTCAACCACAACTTTAATAAATCTTTCTTTTCATAAAAAATTATCCTGCACCTTTAATGTGACTTTGGCCATTCAATTTTCTCTGCAAACTTCACTCATTAATGGCAACTGGTCTTTGGGGCTACCTTTAAAAATTGACAAGATCCAATAACCGGGACATGGCGATGGGCATACACATTCCATGATTAACATTCTTCCATGCTGCAAAGTGAGGCCTGACGAAACCAAACAGGTCCAAAGATTTTAATCGCCCAAGTCGCCTCTTTACAACAATTCTGCAAATTACCTTGTCCAAGAGCAATGAACTGCATTTGGTTTCGGTTTTGAAAACAATTCAAACAACTTCCTGAAGATCCAAGCTTCTAGATACTGGGAGTGTGCTATATGGAGAATACAGATCCAGAAGGGCGACTCTTGAAAATCATCCAGACACATTTGGCGTCCCCTCAAAAGTAGCCACTTGGAAATGCAGAGAACTGAAAACATATGGAATAATGATTTCTGCAAATGAAAAGCATCTTGAAAAGTGTGCAAACAAAACCCTCAGGATCTAAGACCTGGAAAAATTGAAGAAAATTTTGCCTATAATTCAGAGAAACCATTTTTCTGATGTGACCAATCACAGTATCCAATATATAACCTCACAAATAGGGCCTCCGACCAAGCTGTGCATCTGATCTGCATCAAATTGTTATAAACTGCAAACGGAATTAGACTGGCAAACTGGGCAAACAGATTCATCATGACCTAAAAATCATCAGGATAGCACATTTCCATGCCTAGAATATAGGGGAACTTTCAATTATTCATTTCACTCAACCAGGTGTGAAATTGTAAGACCTCAAAGTATGTCATTCAAAAATTTGCATTTGACAGTTTGGCAGACTGATATAAACTGCAAATGGAATGGGCTTAGCAACTTGACCAAATAGACTTGTCACAACTTGAAGAAAAAAATTCAAGAAGTATTTGACCTCTATAATGGATTAAAAGAGGAATTGTTTCAATTAGGTCACTAGGTCAAAAGTTACGGTCAGTCAAACAGGGCTACTCAGAATTCTGATCAATTACACAATGCATGACAACAATAAACTACTAACTTTGAGGGGTTTGAAACCTAGTCAAAACATATCAAAATGACTTGGGATTTGAAATATAAGTTCTTTAATATGCATACTAAACATCCCCAAAGTGGCGGGTCATGAAACATTTCTGGGTGAAAGATATTCAAAGGAAAACTAGGCCTATTACAACAGATTGACACTTAGGCACAAATGCAGATTTTTACAAGTGCTCAAAACAAGACATCACGAAATAACTCAAAACTTGAAATTAATGAACTAGGATGTCTTCAAATGTCTAAACAAGAGTAATGAGTACTTGACATGCATGGTAGACCTCATAATTTCATCAAGGCAAATAGGCACAAAAATGATCATAGGGCTTCAAATTGCAAAATTTTAACATGGTACTTCAAAACCCTTACTGTGTTTTTTAGTCCCAATAGTGGCTTTGACTGTGGATGCATTCCCCATGTGGGTATGTAGAGAACTTTTAGAATATTATGGTACAGTAGACCACCCAAAAAGAAATCAGACTTTCTTCACTTTCTCTCTCTTCTCCTTTGAAACTTACTTCTCCAAAAACAAGGAACCTCTTTATTGAAAGGAAACACACCACACGACTGAAAGGAAACACACCACACGCATGAAAGGAAATTGACTATACAACATGTACATCATTTAAAAAAATCCTCAAACATCTGCACAACTCAAATCAACACTTGCCTCTGTCATAAACCTGATTTTCATTTGCACTTTCTTGAGGTAAGTTGAAAGTGTCATTCATATCAGTTTCACCAATTTCATGTACATCTTCAATCTCCTTATTTGGAAAAACAAAATAACTCTCTTCATTTTCATAGTGCATATAAAAAATAGACACACTTTCTTCATCTTTTCCACTATGAAAATATACATCAGCATGCTCATAAATACTAATATCAAACTAAAATTCATCCTCATAAACTGATTTATGCATGCTATCAATCAGAAACATAAAGTGCTCAAACTCTACTTCACCAAATGAGTCATATATGTCATGAATTTGTAACTCACCTTGTGTATCCAACTGATAATCAAATGAGTAATCAGACTTGTATTCACACATGTCATCAACATCAGCCTCGGAAATTACTCCACAATTTTCCAGTGTATCTTCACAATCACACACTGAATTAGCAACAACATGAAAGTAATCATCATAAAACTTGTTATCACATGCTGACTGATTTTCAACAATTTCTTGATCATCTCTTTCATCACCAAACACAACATTTTCATTTTCATCACTGCCACAACTAGAAGAAAAGCAATCTGATTTTTTATTGCAGTATAACACTGTATCATCATCAAAGTCACAACTAACCAAATCTGAAACTTCATCATGCTCTTCAAAAATCAGATTGATAATTCCATGCAAAGCTCCTTTGTACACATTTTGACAAATGATAGGCTGATCCCTATCAACATCCTCATCATACAGCAGGTTAAAAAACACCTTGAAACTACTTTCAACATCAACATCATGTGTACTTTCAACATATGAGGAAGAAAAATCACTTACAACTTTATGGCATTCCTTTGCACAATTAGGTAACTCATCATTATGTGAAATGCATTCTTCAACTACTTCTTTATCCTCATATTGCAATGATGAACTTCCTTCAAAACTATCAACTACAATCTGATTTATACCATGCAGGGATAAAACATCATTTTCAGATTCAAAAGAAAGAACTCTACCTTCATTTTCATGAGAAAAATCACTCCCATCATTGCTCTCTTCTTCCCATGTTGCATCAGACTCATAGGAAGATGGACAAACACTTTCATTGTCCTCACCTTCACCTAGATAACAAGTTTCAGCCTCATCATCATCACTAGACTGGGGTATATACTGATCACTTTCATTTTCATTCGACGCCCCTTCATGCCATGATAGATCAACACTCTTGTTCTCATCATTTGAAGCACAACTTTCGGCTTCTTCATTCCTATAAGACTGAGATGCATGTTCTTCAACATCATCATTAGTAACATTCTCATCATAATACAATTTATTAATAGGAGAAGCAACAACTGAAATCACTTCTTGCATTTGGGAAACATCAAGTGAATCAACTTTATCATCTACTGCCGTGACATTACAAACACATGTTCTTTTCAACAAAAATAGAATCAACTCTTTGTGACAAAGAAACTTCAACATGACATTCAATTCCACTTTCAAATGCATCTTGCTGACAAACACCTCTAGAGAAATGGTTGTTTGTCAGTCCATACTTCATGTTATTTTCAATCTCTATAGCTGCCATGAACGCTTGATGAAAAGTCTTAGGTTCTTTATCCCGCAACAAATAGCTCATATCCTTATCAAATGCATCAAAGTAGATAAATACACACACTTGATCATTAGGTCTACAATCTTCAGGGATATCATTATAAACCTTTCCAAATCTGATGTTAAAATTAGGAACTAGTTTTTCATTCTCAATCCTAATTTGTAACAACTTAGTAAATGCAACATGTGCACTTACTCTTTCACTGAATTGTAACATGAAGGCTGAATGCAACTCACTCCGAGAGGATATCAAACATGATGGTAAAAAAGAAAACCACTCATGAGCATCATCCCTTAAAGTCTGAACAAACAATTTCATATGAACATCTTCATGTGCAATCTCAAAATCGTCTATCAAATCAACAAACAACTGAATATGCTGACTTGCTGAATCATGTCATTTCCCACAAAATATTGGCAATTTGTCTCTAATGCCATTAGGAATAACATTGGGAAAACCATGTATGCCATCAAAACAAAATGGCATGTACCTTCTAGTAGAGATAGATCTATTGATACTAATGATGGGCTGCCCACTAGGTGAATTGAAATCCTCCATTCTTCACAGACTCAAGAATTTATTCACCAAAATGAAAATCAGATTTCTATCTTGCAGCAGATCTATAATCTCTCCACTAACTTTTATGACAACATACCTCAATACTTCACATCAAACATGCTGAAACCTTTTCTTACTAAAGTATGCAATCAAACTCAAAAGTTCTCCTACTTTGTGCTGAAACCACTTAATGGAGAACAACCATTTCTATAACTTTCTTTCATGAAAAGATGAAGATTACCTGGACCAGAATTGCAGCGACTACTCTTTTTTCTTTCTTGACTTGAAACACTACAGATTTAAAACCTTTTATGTAGCTTCATTAGGTTCTTTCTTGGTATAGTCGCCATCTCCTTACAGAGGAGAACTTTCAAACAACAAATGCTATTTGCCAAATTCTTTTCAATTCTAGGTTCATTCTAACCAGCAAAGTCACATAGTTTTTTTCTTCCTTTCGCTGCAAATAAAAACACACTGTCCAGGATACCTCTCTTAAAGATCTGAAACAAATTTTAGATTCTTTTTCTTGACACTCTTTCTTGATCAGACTTGAATATTGATTCAGCCAAGCAAGGAAACAAACACCTTAAACTTGTCGATCTTAGACATCAAATAACAACTGATAATCAGAAATTACACTGGCACAAAACAACCAGGATTCTCCAAATTTAAAACAGAGTCGCCACCCATAACATGTATGGGATTAGGATTCACAATCTGTTCCAGAAATGAAGCAAAAAATGATTAGCTCCTATGAGATTTTAAACTTCACTTCTCTGACATATTACAATTACTGGGGTGTTTTGATTTGTAACTTTTAAAACTAGAGTTCCTGAATAAAAATTTTAACTCCCCAGCAGAGTCGCCAATTTGTTAGTGCGACTCAGATGGGAAAACTCAACTGAAATTTGATTCAATCAATAAAACACCAAAGATTCTGATTTCTTCAACAAGATTTTTGCATCTTACTTCCCCAGTAGAGTCGCCATTTTGTTAGCTCTTTTTCTTGTATCCTTCAGTTCTAAAAGAGAATATGTAAACTAGACTTGGGGATCTCAGTCCAACTCACATGAATCTACTTCTTCATACAAATTAAGGGGCAAGAAATGGCTAATTGATGAGGATTTGATCCTCCTTCTTCTTCAAGCTCCACACACTCAGGCGGGTGCACCTAAAACATACTAAATCTGCATACATAAACACTTTCTCACCAAAACCTTTTATGCAGACATGAAAATCAGTGGATAGTTCTCACTCAACCAATCTTATGCAGGATCCCACCTACATGATCTGCTAAGAACTAGGAAAATGGCCAGTGTGACAAGGATATTCACCCTTCTTCTCTTTGAACCCGGAGGCTCAGGAAGGCTAACCTATCAGATTCACTTCTATAAGGAATCACCAAAAGCATTTGTACTATTCAATGCAGTTTACAAACAATTTATGATCTTAAACAGAAAAGGGGAAATGGTTTGAATTTAATGATTTGATGATGAAACTGCATAACTAGCAAAGGACCAGTGCCTTATCTATTGGGCAACAGAGTCAAACAAATATGCATTCCCAGAAAACCCCAAATTCAAACTCAAAGAACCCGAATGAAATGCCTTACAATCCATTCTTCTTATTTCAATATCTGGACATCAAATTTATGTGTTGATCCTAAACTCCTAGAAATTGCATTCAAGATTTAATCTCTCCTTGAAAGAAACTCAAAAAAAAAAACCCACAACTACCTTGTAACTGGTGCATTAACATGCCTTACAGATTAATACACAAGAATTAACACCAAGCACACAAAGACATCAAACAGATATTTGAATAGGGATTCCATCATTCTTCATTGAAATTCATCTGAAACTGTACATTGCAAGACCATGAACACAAAGAAATAAGACTGAAGAGCCTGAATACTACCCAACAACATAATTTTTCAACATCCCCTGTTACAATGGAGGAAAAGCCAGATATAGGAGAAAGGGAAAATACTCCAGTCACCGACACCTGTTTGTCCCCAGAAAATTTCTGCAATTGTTCAAACTGAAACTGCGAAAATCTGATTTGATTTTCCCTCAATTGGTGTACAAAATAATGATCTCCTTTCAAAGACTTTTCTGGAAACATATAATACTCTATAGTTTGGACAAAATTTTCCCTCTGAATCATCTCTAACAAACTCTATTTCCCGTGCATATTCAATTTTGAAATTTGGAATACTTTTTGAAATATTTGAAATTATGCATTAATTCAATAGTTTGACTATTGAATAATTTTAATGTTTCAATTTCATTTTACATTGCACGTATTCAATAGCTTTTTAATACCATTTTAAAACCCTTTTCCAAAAAGTGACATGTGGCAGCCTCTGATTGGCCTGCAGATCCATTGGGTGCCATGTGTCTGAGGTGCCACGTGGACCAATGGCTTAATGGATTAATGGTTAGATGGTGAGCATATTTCCATTAAGCCATTAAGTCAACCCTTAGATCTTGTTGAAGCTGCTCACTAGTTAACCCACTTGTCTTTTGTGATGGATTTAATCAAATATTTCCATTAATTCATTATTTTCTCAGAATGCACCAGAATGCAACACTTGTCGCTTGGGCTTAATGGCTTAGTGGTTAGATGGTGAGCATCTTTCCATTAAGCCATTAAGTCAACCTTTGATTTTCCTAGAACTTGCACACTGGTTAACCCATTTGATGAAATGAATTTAAATTTAAAAATATTTGGAAGCTGCACATCTCACCAGAATGTGCCAAGTGTCACCCTCTAATTGGTCCACAGGTCCACTTGGCATCACATGTTGATTTATGATTGGTTCCTCTGAACTACATTTGATTTGCACCACTTGGCACCTACTGGGCGCCACGTGGTGTCCTCTGACTCACTAACTGATCCACTGGGTGCCACTTGTCATTTGTGCCACGTGGACCAATGGCTTAATGACTTAAGCTTATCTTCCTTGCAACTTTCTCACTAAGCCATTAAGCCATTCATCGATTTTGGCCACCTCAAGATTCATGCCAAAATCTGCATCCTCCTAAGCCCATTCATCTGCCATGTCATCACTGTGGGTCCTACCAAAATTTGGTCATCTTCTCCTCGGTCATGGTTTTTGAGGCAAGCCCTTAGCTCCTGTGCACGTAGAGTCTCCTCTTTCATCCTCTTTCATCTTCATATTGCTAATTGTGTGCTTTACCTTATAAACCCTTATATCTCCCCTAGCGCATGCAATGTGGGATTAATATTTTGAGTGTTTTTAAGGCTTCAGTGCATTTTCGTTCAAAACATGGGGCCCACCGCGCACATTAAGCCTCTAGCCTGTGGTCTCCATTCAAAGAGCCTCTTGGCTTTTACTTATTTCATATAGTAACCGCTGGAGAATTTAAACATTCTAGAAAACTCTCACCTGGCAAATGTGGGATAATGATGTCTTCAAGCTTTCAAACCTGCTTCTGCCATATGCATTGGAATTTATTTTGTGTATTGGTTGTTTAAAGTTCCTCAAAACCTCCACCAAAATCTGTGTAGGCATATGGCTTTGATCTATCTAACATGCTCATGGTCTATCTAAATTTGGCCTTATCTACTGCTTTGGGGCCTTTAAGATGTTATGTCATTGCACAACACTGATATCTCCTTCTCTATTGCTGGCTTTCAAACTAGCATGGGCTTCTCCTATTGGTGAGAGTTGTGGAGCTGACTTTACACCAGCCAATTACATTTTCTTTGATGTTACTAAAACCTTTTCCAATTTCCATTTTATGCGTGAGCTTGGAGGACACTGGCAGAGGCAGGGAGGATGCTGGTGAAGGCTTTCAAACTTGGCTTTTACAGCTGTCGATTGCATTGCTTGGAAGTTTCTAAAGCCTTATCGAAAAATCCATTTTGATCACATCCTGCCAGCATTGCAATTCATGAGACGACATCTCTTTGAGGCATCCTGTCAAATAGTTCACGTGTCTTTTTTGTGCTTCGACGCTGGCAAATTTTTTGAATTTGGCTTTACACTAGCCGATTATTACATTGCTTGAAATTTATTAAATCCTTATCAAACAGTTTGCACACCCTGTTCCAAAGCTTTGATTTTAGCACAGGTAGGGAAGATGCTAGAAAGGTTGTCAAATTTGGATTTACATCTGCTGATTGCCTTTGCTGGAAAGTCAAACGAGAATTTTAGGAGTGTGAGAAATCTAAGAGCAAGAGCGCATAGAACCAGGGAGTCTGCTAGAATCCAATGCTTCTTTTTCCTGAACGCGCTCCACACATATGCCCCAATCACTATAATTGGAAGGAAACCAAATGCAAGTATTCCCCAAAGGAAGATGTAACCTAGAATGCAGCTGGAAGATTCACCAAGATCACAACCTTTTGTGAAAATACTGTTGAAACCAGCTTCTGATGCCATCTTAGCAGCGAACTAGTATACCATGAAACAAAATGTTTCACTCTCCCTTATATCCTTTCTCATTTTAAATGCGGCCCTTCAATTGTGATTTCAGATTAAAGCTTCTAATGTAGTGTGGGCCTTTATCTTCACCATTCTTCTTTTAATCTATGCCTCCACAGTCAAACTAATTCAACACGGAGACATCAAACATTCTTGCTTCTTGTCAAAATCATCACTGCATATTCATTTTCTCTTAAATCACAGGTGGAGATATATTTTCTTATCCAGAAAAAGCGCCTCAGATTGAAAATCGAATATGAATCAACATGCACAATAAAAAACTGTTAAAATGAGTAAAGAACAAAGTATAGAATTGCAGGAAATTGTTTATCTCAAGAGCGAGGAGTAGGAAATTTACCATGAATTAGCACAATAACTAGGAGCAAACACCAAAATAAGCAAGGAGGAGACAAGAATTTGAAAGGGGAAAGAAAAGAAAACCCCTTGTGAATTATGAATGAGGCATGAAAAGCCTAAAGAGAGAGAGAGAGAATGAGAGCCAAGCTCGTACAAAAATGAGTCACTTAAAGTGACGAAGTAATGCTACTAGTACATGAACTAGATAAAAGAGAAGAAAACATCTCTTAAGTAGAGATGGAAGAAGGAGTTGAAGTGTAACTCCCATGTGTATGTGAGCCACATTCATAATGTGTGTGCCACTTGTGCTATTTCCTCTTAAGGAGGAATCTAGGAATAAAAAGAAATTACAAATAAATATTATGTCCTCACACATGGAAAAGAGGACAAGTGTTCATGTAGGGATTCTATAGGAATCACTACTTACATAATAAATAAACTAAACTACCTTGGTTTATAATATATTTCACCAAGGAAGGATTACATATTCTAACAAAAACCTTATGTATTTATGACTTTTGTCAGCTTGCAGGCGGACCGACTTGCCTGAGTCAACCTATTATAGATCATTCTCTCGACCAACTGGATATAGATCACATATCAGATCACCCACGAGTCTCTTGCTTTCACTTTGAAAGACACATGCTTTTCAAATTGTATTCGCTAAGTGTTTAAAACTCCATTTCAATCATGCGCTGGCTAGGAACATTACTTGGCATTTGTTTGAAGTCTCTTTGCTTCCAAGTGGAGAGAATTTTATCCTTCTTGTAAGTCACAACATACTCAACCATAGCATTTACTAGTTCAATTATTTGGCTTTTCTCTTTTTTGATAATAATCGTGATGCCACCGGTTTTAAAGATGGAAGTGATAAAATACACAACAAGGAAGTAATAACATCCTCCACAATTGAATTAAGTGTGAGAAATCTTGAAATAGAAGGAGAAATGATATTCATCCACAACTTCAATAAATATTTCTTTTCCTACAAAATTGTCCTGCACCTTTAATGTGACTTTGGCCATTCAATTTTCTCTGCAAACTTCACTCATTAATGGCAACTGGTCTTTGGGGCCGCCTTTAAAAACTGACAAGATCCAGTAATCGGGACGTGGCGATGGGCATACGCATTCCATGATTAACATTCTTCCATGCTGCAAAGTGATGCCTGATGAAACCAAATAGGTCCAAAGATTTTAATCGCCCAAGTCGCCTCTTTACAACAATTCTACAAATTACCTTGTCCAAGAGCAATGAACTGCATTTGGTTTCGGTTTTGAAAACAAGTCAAACGACTTCCTGAAGATCCAAGCTTCTGGATACTAGGAGTGTACTATATGGAGAATATGGATCTAGAATGGTGGCTCTTTACAATCATTTAGACACATTTGGCGGCCCCTCGAAATTAGCCACTTGGAAATGCAGAGAATTGAAAACATATGGAATAATGATTTTTGCAAATGAAAAGCATCTTGAAAAGTGTGCAAACAAAACCCTCAGGATCTGAGACCTGGCAAAATTGAAGTGAATTTTGCCTATAATTCAAGGAAACCATTTTCCTAATGTGACCAATCACAGTATCCAAGATATAACCTCACAAACAGGGCCTCCAACCAAGCTGTACAACTGATCTACATCAAATTGTTAGAAACTGTAAACGAAATCGGACTGGCAAACTGGGAAAATGAATTCATCATGACCTAAAAATAATTAGGAGCACATTTCCATGCCTAGAATACAGGGGAACTTTCAATTATCCATTTCACTCAATCGGGTGTGAAATTGTAAGACCTCAAAGTAGGTCATTTAGAAATCTGCATTTGACAGTTTGGCACACTGATAGAAACTGCAAATGGAATGGGCTTAGCAACTTGACCAAATAGACTTGTCACAACTTGAAGAAAAAAATTCAAGAAGTATTTGACCTCTATAATGGAGTACAAGAGGAATTTTCTCAATTAGTTCACTAGGTCAAAAGTTAGAGTTAGTCAAACAGGGCTACTCAAAATTCTGATCAATTACACAATGCATGACAACAATAAACTACTAACTTTGAGGGGTTTGAAACCTAGTCAAAACATATTGAAATGACTTGGGATTTGAAATATAAGCTCTTTAATATGCATACTAAACATCCCCAAAGTGGCGGGTCATGAAACTTTTCTGGGTGCAAGCTATTCAAAGGCAAACTAGGCCTATTACAACAGATTGACACTTAGGCACAAATGCAGATTTTGACAAGTGCTCAAAACAAGACATCACAAAATAACTCAAAAATTGAAATTAATGAACAGGGATGTCTTCAAATGTCTAAACAAGAGTAATGAGTACTTGACATGCATGGTAGACCTCATAATTTCATCAAGGCAAATAGGCACAAAAATGATCATAGGGCTTCAAATTGCAAAATTTTAACATGGTACTTCAAAACCCTTATTGCATTTTTCAGTCCCAACACATCCTTTGCATATATTCCTTGAAATAGAAAAGTTAGTGTAGTCCCTCTTTGGTGCTAACTCCTGCCAGAATACCTTTGAATTGTTGTATCACTTCTTTTGTCAGGCATAGAAGTTGCCTATCCTCATCTCAGTATAACTCTAATTCAATACTTATGTAAAATTTCTCTATTTCTTCCACTGATTCCATATTTTCCTTATGCGTTTGATGCACCTTGTCCAAAAATTTCTCATGGAATTTTGTGGAGTTTTCTATGCTTTTGGTCTAGGTACTAAAGTTTTCTATCTCTTCACCTTCATATATCTTGACCAAAATTCAGAATTATTGTTTCCTGATTATCCTTAGATTCTGAAGACCTGATCGTCATTGGGCCAATTTAGAGTCTAATCCACCATCACCTTCCATAAGATCCACCAAATTGGTGGCTTCCTTAAGTATAACCCTAAATGGCTGAAAGATATCCCTAATCACCTTCTATCCCCTTTGTTCAAAATCATTCTTCCAATCAACACTTTCCTCAATGAAAGAATGGGTTACACCTGCTGGCAAGTCTAGAGTAAAATTCTTCTCTAGTACCACCTATAATGAGGCCTCTGGGAAATTTGGGTCAATGGGACCCACAATTCTATGGATGAATTTCTTCAGAGCCTCATTCTGCTTGGTCAGGGACTTGATAGATTCTTCATATTTTCTCATGAAACCTAAAGCATATTTGTTCCCTAAACTTGCCAGAGTATTACTTCCTTCTCTTGTTGGTTCTCTCAGATCCACCTCTTCAAATGTATAATTTTCTAGGGTTATCTGCACTTGAGATGCACTGGTAGAGGGAACTGCCACCTGTGCCTTCCAATGACCCTTGGTGTCTTGAGTAATGTATGATATAGTTCTTGTCGGTATATTAGTCTCTATTTGATGGAAGGCTTGACCTAAGAATGACATATATCTGTCTTCTTCAACTGTGTAAGTCATTTTTTGGGGCTGAATCTCTTTAGTGAACCAAGTAGGTTTACTAAAGGCGGTAAATAACTCATATAAGGTGATGTGAAGGACTGAAGAAAAGATTTGTGGACTAGGGGTCACACTCTCCTCTTTATCTGACTCTTCTTCATGTTCACCTTCTTCTCCCCTCTCCTCCTCATTTACTTCTCCTTCCTCTCTTTCTTATTGTCCCTTCTCCTCCTCTCCATTCTCTTCTTCCCTTGTGGCATCTTGTTCATCTTTATCTTTGACTTCATCCTTGGAGGACCTTATTGATATCTCTGTATTAAGACCTATCATGGATTCTAGTGTGGTCTTAAGGAGAGGCGTAGCTTCTATACTTACCGACACTTGGGGAGTCATGCTAGAGGAAGGCATAGGAATAGATGGTGGTGGATTTTGAATTTTCACTATATGTGGGGGAGTGAAAATGGAAGGTAGTGGAGTAGGAAAGGGAGTTTGGAGAGAGGGTGGTGGAGTAGGAATGTAAGGTGGTGGAGTTGGTGCTAAACTTTTCACTGTAGTCTTGTCCCCTTCTAGGTTTTGGGCAGTGTTAGTATCCTGAGTTTCTGCCCTTTGATTGGTGCTAGAATCCAATCCTATGAGAGAGACATTTAGTGTGGGGTTTGTGAATTGGGATAGAGGTGGAGTGGAGATAGCCCGAGGATTGATGGGCACATGTTCCTCTATGTTAATCCCTATCATGGAGTCAGGTTTATCTTATCCTAGATCCGTAAAACCTTCTAGGCCCTCAAAGTATGATATGAGGAATTCGTCTGAGCTAAGAGTATCCAAAGGTTTTTCATTCTCTTTTTGAGCCTCTATTCTTTGTGGTCTCCTTTTTCCTTAGAGAGGCTTCTTGAGATCTACTCCTTCTGATTAAGGGCACCTCCTCTAGTTCTAGTTCCTCTTGCAGAGTCTCTAATTAGGGAGAGGTAGAAGCTCTCTTTCTCTTGTAAACATTCTTTCTTTCTCCAATGGTAGTAGGAGATGAGCTAGAAGTGGTAGGAACTTTTCCTTTGGTGGCATGTGATGAATCAATAGGAGGATCTATTTTCCTTGTCATTTTGGTACTTTATGTCTTGTGCCTATGGTTGGAACCATATTCCACTGCACATTCATGCTCATATACTGTTCCTCATTTTTGGGGTGGGGCCTTCTTAAACTTGGGCACTGCGGGCTTCTCTCTATGTTTCTTTTCTGCCTTCTTAGGTGGATCCATTTGTGTTTTTATGGGAATAGGATCCATTTGATAAGGCTTGTTTAGGCATGCCATAGTTTCTCTAACTACATGCATTGCTTTGAATTCAACATTGTCATTCTCTTGTTTCTCTATTTCTGCATTCAAGATAGGCCTATTATATGTTTTGTCATCATTATAGAGCGGCTCTAGCACATTATCTGAATCTTTATCCCAAACCTTGGGGGATATTGACCTCTAAGGCAGCTTGTGCTAATGTGAGGGACATCCTACAATAATTTTGGATTCTCACTTCATAGTCATCCACATAATTCATCCAGTGATCTTCAATATGTGGCTCGTGGATGTAGAATTTTCTAATGATATGGTTGTATGTACCTATGGGGTCAAATTTGGTGTGGATGTGTGTATATGTTTGGAGTGGGCACTTGTACCACTCAAAGGCCAAATATTTGCTTATTTTCATATCCTAGAGAGTGTAGGGGCCTATGGAAATGGGGAAATCCTAGCAATGCTTCTTCTTATGCTCGATATGTTCGTAGGCATCTGTGAGCTACTTGGCTATTTACAGAATGATTACCCAATTAGAAGGGTACCTAGGTAGTTTCTTGGCTAAGGGTAGATCTCGCCACTCTTATGTATGTGAAATTTCTGAACTATATATAATATGCCCCTATGGCCCTTATTCTAGTTGTAGCTTCCTTTGATAATCTCTTTGCGTAGTCACCTTATATGGATCTAATGACTGCCAAGATGAATGCAACATTCACTATTTGGTAATCTAGAATATTTTTGGGCATGTCATCTCTTCTTATCAATTATGGATAGACAATGAAGGGCCATGCATTTATCTCACCAAAGGCTCCCTATTTTTTGAGCCTTGGATAGTCTTCTCGGGCGGCCAATAGGTACACTATGTTTGAAGTCATGTAAAACTTGGGATTGTGCTTTATAGTAGTTATTTTCTCATCCAGCTTATCACTCAAGATGGTGGCCCAAGAAAATATGGCCTTGCATCCCTTTATCTTTTCTATTAGCAGGATCATCCAACTCTCGAGTTGGATGGAATGAGGTAGTCCATATACTCGGCTTATCATGGTGACTGTCACTTGGATGTTGTCCTTCAAGTACCTTCACCTTAGGTCTATTTTACCCAGCTTATTCTTTGGGAGAGGCTATAGGAGGTAGCCTTGATTTTCAATTTCATAGGCCTCTTGGGTCTTGTTTTTGAACCATCTCAAGCCCTTCTCTATAGATAAGTCATAGATCTTATCCACACCTTTATGAAGAAGAAATCTTCAATGTTGTCTGGCCTAAGGTCAAGAACCACCTATCCATCTCTATTTTTAACCACCCTCTCCTGTATTATGTAGTGGTTGGCCAATGTCACGATGAGCTCAGAGGACAGGATTGACACCAGGTGTGTTGGTGCATTGACTAGGCTTGACAAGACTAAGGAGGTGCAATCTTCAGTTCTACCCGCTGGTTGGAAACACCTCACCAAGAATTCATTCCAATAGACGCTCCCTATGTCTATATTTGTGATTTCCTGGTGTTGATTCCCAATCTTGGAAGGTGGGTGATATCCTTTGAACAAGTACTTCATTGGTGATCCTATTTGTTTTTTAGGCATTCCTACGAGGAAACATGCAAATATCAGTAACTTTATTGAAGAAACTCCTAAAGAAGGAAAGAAATAAAAACTACAACTAAGAAATCCAGAGGTAGATGACTCTTAAGTAGCTAGAAATGAAACTTTATAACACTTTTTGGTATTTTAGAATTTCAAACTCCGAAGACAAGGTCAGGGTGCGAAAGGCCAAAAATTGATGGATGAAGTTCTAGAGAAGCAAGTATTTTTGGACTTGCAGAGAAAAATATAGGGAAATTTGGGGTACAAAAGCCCAAAATCTGATAGACCCGGGGGGTTGATGAAATGGATCTTGGCCTTTTGGTGTGCGAAGGTCCGAAGAAAATTTTTGATTCTGAAGAAATTTTTGGAGTTCAAAATGCCAAAATTTCTAGGAGGGGTAACCTTGTCATCGGGGTTTCAGAGTTTCGGTGTTTCGACGATGTCTATTTATGGGAAACTCCAAAATTCCAAAAGTGTGAAACTGCACTTAGTCAAATCTGATCCTAGTGAGGGGGCTATTTTTAGCCTTTTAGAGGTTGAAAACCTGCAACTTGGCCGCGAGACAAAAAACCTAACCCTAAAATAAAATGTGAAAGGAAAAAACAAAAAAACAAACAAACAAAGGTCGTAACCCAACCAAAGGTCCAATGGTACAAACCCTAGAGACCTAGGAGGAAGAACAGGTGGCCAACAACAACAACCATGTAGACAAACAACAATAAAGACCAAAACAAACTAAACCCAAACCTAAAATGTGAAAGGAAGAAGGAAAAGGAACAAACCAAGCAACCCTACTTGCAAAGGCACGAGGAAAAGAGGAGAAAAGAAAACCACTGACAATGAGTAGGATTGAAATGACATGACAAACGACGAGTAGTCAAGGAGTAGGCACACGAAGAGATAAAAAAAAATAGGAGGACAAAAAAAATGACAAGTGAGAAAAAAAAGTGCTCACACTACTTTTTATAGCTTGAGGGGTGATGCCACCCACTTCAGGGTTTTGGAGGCCAAAACCCCAAAGTCTGGTGACCTCCTCCCCTTTTAGCATTTTGTCAATCGAAACACCAAAAGGTGTGGGCTCGACCTTTCAATTTTTTAGTGTTTCGACATTTTGGAGGTTGGAAGACCTCGTGATGTTTGAAATGTTGAAAGTGTGAAAGGCCAAAAAGTAACCTTGCTTTCTCAATAGGCTCCTCCAAATCAGATTTCAAGGAACAGGGGGAGGGACAGACCAAAAAATAAAAAATAATGGGGGCCCCCATGGTCAGAGGACCAGAAAAATGGGGTGTGTGTTGTGGACCCACAATAAATAGCCTCGACAAAAAGAGGAATGACTGAGGAATTTATTTATCATCGAAACCCTTTTGTATTCTAGCTTTACAACGGAACAAAAACCAAGAGTTACTTGTGTTAACTATCTTTCAATGACTTCCCAATTTAATTTTTTCTACTTGTCTCCCAGTGTGTGTTCATTTTCTTAACCTTTCATTGTGGTGACCAAAGCATTTGTTAGTTGTTCCCAACATTTTCCATGTAAACCAGGGCTTCCCAAAAAGATCTTTATTTATAGTCAGGCATCCATAGCCCTGAGAAAGTTTTCCCCAAGTCCCAAATCTAACCTTTCTCTACTACTAGCTAGATGTCCATAGCCCCGATAGAGGTTTTTATAGTCACCCTTGTCTATTTGGTTTGCTAGGGCTAGAGCTACATAGGAGAGTTATTTTCTTTGAAACAATTTCTTATTCTTTTGTTTGTTCTATATCATGACCCTTTCTCTGTGTAGTTCTATATTCAGGTACATTTTGTCTTCTTTGAGTAATATGAGAAATGATTAGGCTATGCTACCCAGATTTTTTTTTTCTGATTGTAACCGCCTTTCAGACAATTTTTCTTGGTTGGTTCACTTGCTTCTTTGATCTTCAGTTATTCTCCTTTTCCTCCTTCTTTCACATTCACTAGACTTGGGTTCTGGGATCGGTGGGTACCTGAGTCAACATACTAGTGTTGGTCTCAACTGAAAAATGCTCGAGAAACCAATGCTCTTGGGTGCGATTTCTTAGTGTGCTTTGTGATTAGGATGACTGAGCATCTAACATCTTCGTGATTGTCAATGGAAGATACCGCTACTTCTAACTTTGGGAGCATTCTCTGCGCTATATGTTTCTTTGGATATTTTGACCAAGAAATACCTGTACTCCAATTTAAGAACCACTTGGAATGAGTCTAAGACACACTCACCCAAATAAAAAAGGAAGCAAAGAGCCCCGACAAAGGGAGGGAAACAACCACGGATGAAAGAAATAGACTGACAATGGGAAAACAAAAGAAAGAAAGAAAGGAAAAAAAATGAACAAAGCTATGATACAAGGGACGAAGGGCAATCGTGCTAGTTATCCGAAATAGTGTTTGATAAATTTCCCATTGAATGACAATGGGATTAATTCTCTGTGAGACCCACCTCAGTCAGTTCTTGTTTCACTGCTTATTTTGTTATACATTCAGTGGTTTCTATACTTTCAGTGATTATGTACTTAGACATGCTTTGACTTTCAGCGAGACTTTTCGTACTATGAGGATCGGTGAAATCCTGTGTTAAATATTCAGCACCTGATTTTGTAATCAGGGTACTTTTGAGATATTATGTTCTGATTCGGTTTCAACTTATGTTGATGTTTATATAGATCTAAGTGCATGAGTGTAAAATGATGAAATGGTTTAGGGAACCAATGCTAGGATATTTCAGTTCTAAATGCAATGTGGTTTATATGCTCACCTATATTATTGACGTTATGTTCTGTTTCATATCCTGGTTTTTGGATCTACTGATGTGTGCATTGAGTGTGCAGGAAGAGTTGACCATGGAACTAAATCGGGGACCCAGTTCTGGAACTCATGTATAATACCTCTGTGTACTAAGGTCCTGTCTATATAAAGAGACATGGACCTCATTGTTATGTGTTTATTTCGTAAACGTGGTTTGCATGGTTGTTTTTAAATTAGTAAATGTTCATGTATCAAGTCATGTCTAATGTT
>MU220513.1:7330-24053 GCA_018584345.1 Thuja plicata | reverse complement strand
TGTTTTGTTTATGTTTATGTGTTCTTGAGCTCAAGGACTCCATTAATGGAGTCTATGGTTTTCTTGAAGCTTTTTATTTTGTTAAAAATTTTCCTTTTTGTTTTCTCAATGTGTTTATTATGTGATTGATTTCGTATGGGTCTTCAAGGTACACTCACCCTTGGGAGGGCAGAGTAGCCTTGGAGGGGTAGTGGAAATGATTCCTGTTAAGTGCAGAGTCTCCCATGTGTGGAGTGATAAACTTGGGGTAACACGATACCCAAGAAGCCAAGATGGGCCTGAGGGCATTTGGGAGGTTTATGGAGGTTATTCAGGATAGCATCTTGTAAAGATGATCCTGGCAAGTCCATGTGAGGCTTGCGTATATCATTGTGATCTTGACTTTCTCCTTCAGTGAGGTCTACCACTACCCCTATTTCTGGAAGATCTCTTGGAGATACTTCTTCATGTTCATCCTGGTTTTGGGAAGTTTTCTTGTGTTTGAGTCACTTTTCCTTTACTGCTTGTTGGGTGTATAACCCGTTCCAGATTGGATCCCCAAGCTCGGGGTGGCCTTGTAAAGGCCTAGGTTGGGAGGTGAGCCTCCATGGTCAACCTCGTTCTACCTTGTTTTCAGGTACTTGAAGAATATCAAAGATGCATAATACCCCTTTATGGGAGATGAGTATGGCTGGAAATTTGCCATTGTAATATGTCTTAACACTGTCCCGGGAGTTGTGTGGAATCAATATATAAGAATCGAATGTTTTTTTCCTTATTGTTAAAAATTCTCATTCTTTGAAAAGTTGTTACAGATTTGTAATGTGTATAAAGCTTATTATTGTTAGAAAGTTGTATCAGATTAACTCTTGCTCTATTTTTTTTGTTTGCTGGATAGCTTACATCTATCCTTTATGTCAACCTTGAGATATAAAAATAACATATTAAAATTTATAATGTTATTCTATATTTTCGAACTGAATGTTCTTGATGTTCTTGAGATAATTTTTAAGTGGCATTTTTATTTTACTTACTGGTTATCTAAATAAATTTTAAAAAAATAAAATAAAATAAAATGCATGAATTTAAATTTTTATCTCCACCACATCCTTAGCATCGAATTATGAATTACAACTATGTTATTTTTTTTAAAAAATAATATCATTTGGTACTTGCTGTTTGAAGTAATAAAGTCATTTATATAATTTTTCTCCAGTCAATATATATATATTTTTAATGTATATAAATATACACATATACATATACAAATATATATATGATATATATTAGTGATAAATTAACTTTTATTAAACTACTTGTTTTAAATCGCGGGTTTTCTTTTTCTTCAAGCGCCGAAGATTATTTTTAAACTGAGTTTTGGGGGGGGCCGAGCCCCTCCCAAAACCCTCTGCGGTTTTAATTTTAGTGGGGGCCGCGCGTCGGTGGACCTCCCACTGTGGGAGGCCCTGCCGAGCGGCGCCGGCCGCCCTTCCTTCACCGCGCCCCCCCTTCTGCCCGTTTATTAGCCGGCCCGCGCGGCAGGTGGTGTCGCCACCGGGCGGCCACCACCGCCCCTGCGGGTATTCCACCGCCGTCCGAACCCTAACCACCACCGCCGCCTTCGTCCATTTGCTCCGCCGCTGTTACATATTCAACGCCGCCCGCAGCATTAAACCCCCCCCTTTCGCTTCACCTGCCCTCTTTCCGCCGGCCGCCCATTTCTCATAGCTTCTATATTTAAAATGTTAGGGGTTAAAATTGCTTTTGTTAGAAATTTTATTTCATGTTTAGTTATTTTATTTATGCAAAAGTTTTCATAAGATTTGCTTTATTATGATGATATTATATTGTAGATTAGATTTTATTTGAATATATGATTTGCAAAATTATATTTGATTTAGTATAGAAGGTGAGTATATTTTAAGATTTTATTTAAATTACAAGAATTATTTAGAATGTTTAAATATAAAGTTTATTTTTTTTTTATATATATGTTAGGTTAGATTTTTATTTTATTTATATATATATATATAATTAGATTTACTTATTTTGAATAGAGTTGATTATGTTATGTATTTTTCTTTCAATTATGTAATAGGAATTGTATTTAATATAAATAGAAGAGAAGTTTGAATTGGAGATTAAGGACGTCTTCGCTTTCCCCTGCGATGTATTACATTTTATTATATTTATTTTCAAAATTTCGGGTTTAAAAGAATAGAATATAGTTTATACTAAATGTTTATATGAGATATGATTTGATTTTGAATTGCTAAATTAGATTTGGTTAAATGTTTATATATATATATATATATATATATATAAAATTAAATATATATTTTATATTATAAGATTTAAATTAGAATTATTGCAATGCATAATCATTTTAAAATGTTAGGGTTTTAAATTGGTTTTAAGTTAGAAGAATTATTACATGTATAATTATGTTATATATGCAAAAATTCATTTAGACTCATTTGGATGTTAGAATTGATTTTTATGTATATATATGTTAGATTTATTAAATTTAGAAGTTAGATTTGTTGTTAGATTACTATATATGATTTTTTAATTATATGCTATCTTAATTATTTAACAAAATTAGATTTAATTTATTAAATTCTTATGGGAGGCAGTTTAAAAACAAATATTTAAGGTTAATATGCTCAAAGTATAGGAATTAAGGTTATTTCGTATAAACTTATAACCTAATCATTTCTTGTATATTTCTAACCGTTTTCGTCACCCTTGACCGTTTTTCGCGCAAGGTTGACTTTGGGTCAACCATGGTCAACCTTTATCCGATGGTCTTAATATTGGAACCCAGTACTCCTTGCGACCTCTGGAACCTTGGGTTTCAGTTTCGTACCCTTTTGAGAGGGTTGACTTTTTGGTCGACCTAGTTGACTTTTAGGGTCAACCATCTCGTTTTGCGTGCATGTATTAACCTTGTGTAGATTCGGAATCTTTTATTGATGCGTTATTTAAAATTTTTGTTCGTGTGTTTTTGCCCAACTTTTGGGCACGACATTCTCCATCTAAGGCACTGATCCTAAAAGTATTTTCCCCCAAGACTTCTGATATCTGATAGGGGCCTATCCACAATTTTTGAAATTTGGTGTGGTTTCCTGACTTTTCTTTTGCCTTGTCCCACATGAGGACAAGGTCAGAGATCCTGAAATGTTTAATGATATCTCTCTTGTCAAACCACCACTTGATGATGGCCTAGTGCTTTGAAAAATTCTCCAGGGCCAAGGTTCTTTTCTCCTCCAGGTTGAGGAGGTTCACGAGTCAAACCTACACTTGATCTTTGCCTTCCATGTATTGGTCCATAAATCTCGAGATTGGGATTTTCAAGTTCATAAGGAAGACCAGTTGTAGGCCATAGACCAATTGTTATGGGGATGTCCCCAAGGCATTCTTAATCCTCACCTGGTCCATCCATAAAGTGTATTTCAGTTGTGTGTGCCAATCCTGGGGGTTGTCGTCAAGGAGGTGTTTAATCATTGTCATCAAGTTCTTGTTTGTGGACTCTGCTAGGCCATTGCCTTGTGGATAATAATTAGAAGAAAATTTGAGCATTACCTAATTTTCAAAGGCCCATTGCATGAGCGAGGTGGAGGTAAAAGAGGGAGCATTGTCACATACCAGATAGAATGACATCTCAAACATGGTTATCATGTGCTCTTCTAAGAACCTGGTTACCACTTTGGTGGTGCAATTCTTCAGTGTATGGGTCTTCATCCAGCACGTGTAGTAATCGGTAGCCGTTAGGATGAGCTTATGACCTACATATGAAGGGGGGTTAATCATTCCAACAAAATCCAAGCCCCACTAGGCAAATAGGCGTACCTCGTATACTAGTTGTAAGAGCATTGCTAGATTTTTCTCTCGAGTTACACTTGTCTGGAAAGTGTGGCATGATCTTACGTGTTCGCTAGTGTTTTTGAAAATTTTTGGCCAAAAATACCCTGCCCTTAAGATTTGGTGGGCATTGCCTCAGCTAGCCTATGTCCTGTCTCGTATTTGTCATCAAAATCTTCTAAGGCTTCGTGCCTGTCTAGGCATATCAGGTACAATCCTTCATAATTGTGTCTATATATCTTACCATTCTTCAGCATGTAGGAGTTACTTTTGGTTTTTAAATCCCTTCTGTGTGAGCTATTCATTCCCTTTGGGTAGTGATTTTGTATTAGGTAATAGACTACATCTTGATACCATATATCTGTGATCACACCGTGATCGGTATAAGTTTGGCATAGTAGACCCTCTTCTACTTTAGAGATTAGGTTTGTCGGGCCTTAGACTCTTACTAGTTTCATTGATTGGATCTTGAGGTCAAATTATTGCAGGATCTTCATCCATTTTCCTCTTCTCTCTCCCACCTCATTCTGCATCAACAAAGATTTCACAGCTGAGTCAGGAACTATCCCAAAGACTTTGCTCCTCAGGATGTAGTGTCAAGTTTCTTCACCACTTTGAATAAAGAAAAAATATTGTTTGTCTAGGTTGGGGTACCTAACTTCAGTGTTCTTAAGGGGGAAACTCATGAAGGATATTGGTCTCTCATTCTCCCCATCTTTTTTCTATGTGAGGATGTCTACACAGGAGTGTTTTGAATCAAAAGAATATACCTTGAAAGGGATAGTGTAATCTGGACTAACAAGAACAGGGGCCATATCGATTATGTTCTTGATCCACAATGACTTTCTTACTGGGGGATTCCACTCAATTTTAGCATCTTTATTCAGCATGTCGTTGAGTGGCTTTACTATCTCGACAAAACCATTAATGAACTTCCCTACAAAGTTAATCTTCCCAAAGAAGGATTTCAACTCCTTGAGGATGTGAGGAAATGTCAGCTTGAGAATGGATCGGACCCGTTGGGGTCAATTACTATCCCTATTTCTTAAATTATGTGCCCAAGAAACTTGCCTTTTGTGACCTCAAATACAAATTTCTTGGGATTGAGGGAAATCCCATACTTACTGCATCTTTGAAGGAGTATTCTTAGATCACCTATATGATTGGTTCATTGTTTTCAAAAAGTTGTCAGATTGTCCATATAGATGATGATACACTTTCCAACTAGCCCCTTGAAACTAATGTCCATTTCTCTATGGAAATTAGCCCCGACATTAATCAAACTGAACGACATCCGTCGATAGGCAAATGTTTCGCATTTTGTGGTGAATGTCGTCTTTAGCCTATCTTCTTCTTGTACCATTACTTGATTGTAACCTGAATAACCATCTAGGAAGGACACCATTTGGGAACCATTTACTACTTGCAGTACTTCATCAAGAGAAGGGAGTGGGTAGTTGTCTTTCGGAGAAGGTTTGTTTAGATTTCAGAAATCCACGCACAATCTGATCTCACCGATCTTCTTCCTCATAGGTACCAAGTTCGCTACCCATGTGGAGTGTTGAATTGGGAATATGATCCTTGCATCCAATAGATTCAAGACTTCCTTTTGTATCAAGGGCTCCATAGTAGGGTTAATGGGATGTTGACGCTATCAGAACGGTTTGGAGTCTGGTTCTAGTGGAATATTGTGCACTATGATTGAGGTCTCATATGTTTTTTGTTCCTCATAACTTCAAGCTATGACATCTCGATATTCCATAAGGAGTTGGACCATTTTCTCCTTCTCTTCTTTGGTACATACTTTCCTGATGTGGACCTCTCTCAGCTCATCTTCCGTGCCAAGGTTGTATGTTTCATATTCTTTACCATCGGTTGGTATGTCTGGGCATCTTCTCATAGTAGTCTTGTCACCATAAAAAATTATTTCTAGTTCCACCATTCCTTTTGGTATGGAATTGGTCCTTAGGTTTCTAATGCCTTGATTGTTTGGGATTTTCGAGCTGACTTCTTCCTCTACCTCTTCCTTCCCTTCATCTATAATCTTGAAAGACTTGGAAATTCATAATTTTATTTGGGATAGTTGGGGCCACAATGAGTTCAACTAAGAACTTCTTTAGTTTAGATTTCTCTATCGGGTGTAATGAATTGGCAGATACAACTAGGGCATCGACGATGACATTTTTTCTTTGTGGGATGGATTTGACGTTGAATTCTTTGAAGTCTTTGATCAAGTCCCATGACCTATTTTGGTAGGCCGGGAGCCTATTATCATTGCAAGAATATTGACTATGGATTTGTTTGATGATTAGTTATGAGTCTCCTTCTACTATCAAGGATTTTATTCCCTTCTCATGAGCCAAAAGGAATCCACGAACCAACGCTTTGTATTCTGCAACATTGTTAGTGCATAGAAATTGTAACCGATAAGAAACATAGAAAGACTTACCTCTTGGATTTATTAGTTCAATCCCCGATCCTACTCCTTTTTTACACTTGGACCCATCAAAACTCAATTTCCATATTCGGTATTATTTTGTGGGGTTTGACTTGGTTCATACATTTCCTGAGAATCCCCTTGTTTTGAGCTTCTGCTTCTTCCCCCACCACTATATTAGGAAGTTAACTCTTCTTTCCTTAACCCTAGAATATTGTTAAGGTCCAAGGATTTAGAACCTTCACATTCTTGATCTTCTTGTAGCTTTCCATCGGGAGGCCATACACCATCATCTGAAGTGCTCAAGTCACTAAATACGTTCAAGGTAGGGCTCTTGTTATCGGAATCTGACCTATTATCTTGACTCTGGGTCAGAGTGTCTGGATTAACAGGGCTATCTATCTTTGGCATGGTGTCACCTTCACTCACCACCTCAAGGCTTTCCCTTTCTATCTCATGCCTCTCTATGATTTTGATTGGTAGGGAAATTAACACTCATGACAACGCATCTTGACAACTAGGGCATGTGAATTCTGAATGAATTACTTGGTGCAACCATCAGTACCCTAGAAACAAGAGGATGTTAGGGTCTGCATCCCTCCTTAGGTGATGTAGGCTCATCATCATGCTGCTGATAAAGTTTTTAAAGATGTCATCATTGATGTTGAATTCTTGTGGGCCTTGTATGAGACTGTGATCTTGTTCTTCAACTTCTTTGATTCAGAGCATGAGGATGTCATCCATATGATATGTACCTAGGCAAGTTTATGTGAACAGAACTTAATTTGGAGCATTATAGTATGTGATCATCCTCTTTAACTTAGGCTAGACATTGATCTTGATTTGATATTTCAATCCCTTCCATAGTAGCCACAGCTGGGTGAAATCAGCGAAAAACCATCCCCTCAGGCATTTGGTCCATTCTCGACTCAACAACATCCCATAAGTCTCATGGATTTCTACTGTGTACATCGATGTATTCTTGTATTCTTGGGCCTGCAACCAATTGGATGTGCACATCCTTTAGTACGCTAATTACCTTGACTTCTATTTTGTTGAGCTGGATCACTACTTTGTTGGTTGTTTGTCGTACCATCCCTAGTTTTTGATAGATGGATAAGGGAATGATGTTACATGAAGCTCCTAAACCAATCAGGAAGTTGTGTAAGTTCCTTCCAAATATTTGTAGACTAGGTAGGAATGGTGGTACCTCTATCTTATCTTTGAACATCACCGGGAAAGATTTGGAAGTGTTGACATTGGAGGTGGTGGTCTTCGCACTATTGGTCATTGTACCTTGTTTTAAATGGTTCATGGATTTTAGGAGTGCTCTCTGAGAAGGGTAGCCTTGAATCATTTCAAACATAGATATGTTCACCTTCATTTTCTTCAATTCTTTGACTGCACTGTATTATAGTTTGACCAAGCTGGACTTATGTAACTAGAAAATGTGTTTGGTGGAGATGATGTGGGAGTACTCGGACCTCTAAGTGCCATAGGGTTGTTTCTTGCCCAGGGATCTGGTGGATTTGGTTGTTTTCTCAGAGGTATACCATCGGTTATAGGTTCCTTTCAAATCTGTAAGTTGTATGAGTTCCGATGATAATTTTGGAAGGCATGAACTTTAGAGTATTTAGGCTCATTCTCCTTCTAGAATGGGAGCACAAACTCTTCTTCTCCTATATAGGTGCCCAAAATTTTCCTATTTCTAGACTCATTGGAGTTAAACATCATGACATTAAACTAAATGGGTGGCTCCTCCAAATTTTGAGGATATTGATTATAGGGGTTGCTTCCACATCCATTATTTCCTTCGCATAGATTCGGAGCCCCCAAAAAATTGGCCTCCACAGCCTCATAAGTGTTATCATTATCTGTAGGTATGCTACCATTGTTGGGTCAAGTGTTCCATGGTTTATTGGGTCTTTGTTGCCCAAATGGCTTATCCTATGAGTTGTTGTTATTGTTGTAGGTGTTGAAACTTTGATTGTTATTCTGGGGGTAAACATTTAGACCAGAAGGCATCCATTGGTATCCACTTTGGTTTTGGGAGGGATTCAACTTCATCCTGGTGAGATCATTGGTGAGTTGGGATAGGTTTTTATTTACAACATCCAACTCGGAGGCCAGGTGAGTATCAGGTTCGATTTGGGGCACCACCCTCTACTCCAAGAACATTGTCTTATGAGCCTCGTAACCCAGATAAGTGATGGATCATGGTGGTTTCATGAATGGTTTTGTGTGAATTGGGTTTAACAAAGGCATGTGGGTGGCCAAAGCTTGACTACTGGCTAAAAATTGATGTGGAGTAGAGATGTTACCAATGGTAGGCACAGACCCAAAGTTCCCTTCTTGCGGGTCCATTTATTGCATAAAAATTATGGCCTTATTGTACACCTCCATTATGTCCCTATCAGTGGGGGGAAGTCTTCTTAGAAAAATTGAAGTGAAGGGGTCCAGGGCTTTAAGGTAAACTTGTCTGACGGTTACGTCTAGTATAGTATAAGGAGCTTCCAATTTTTAATGCATCCTTTGGAAATGATGATTGAACATATAAATGGGCTCCTTGGGGTCTTTTCTCATTGTTATTAACTGGTGATGTGTTGTAGTAGGGTCCACATATAACTTAAATTGGTTAATAAATTTGGTTTCAAATTTGGTCCATGCATAGATTGATCCCCGTGGTAAGTTTAGGTACCGGTTGTGTGCAAAATCCCCCAAAGTGTATGGGAATAGATGGAACACAACATATTGGTGGGTAATCTCCTTGTGTTTACAAATTTCTTTGAAGGTGTGGATGTCTTCTTCTACTATCCTTGATTCTCCATATATAAAATGCATGCAAAAATTGTCTAGATTTTTGGGCAATTCATGGAGCTTCCCAATGAATTTTAGTGGTGAGATTTGTGCATTAACGAAGAAAGCCATTTGATGAGGTTCTTTCAAATTCTAGTTTTGGTTTAAGGCTGCAAGGATAGTCAGGACAGTGATGTGTGATTGTTGTCCAAGCAGATTCTAGGACTCGGTGCAACGGTGAGAGGGGTTATCTCTTGACTTTCCTTTGTTGCTACAAGCTCTGTGGTGGTGAGTTCAAGAAATGCGCCTCTTTTCATAGATGATCTAAGCACTCACTTGAACCGTTCTGGAGAGAAAGATCCAATGTTATCCAAATTTTTAGTCTTTTAGCCCTCCTTCTAGTGCTACTTCTATTGAGCATTTTTTTTACACAAGTCAATTGCTAGGATCTCGAGATTCAATTTCCTCTCTTGAAAGAATAAAAAAGTTATTCCCAAGGTTCTCTGTGGTCGTGGTACAACCTGCTTGGTAACTCAGTTGAAGATAAATGTGAATGTTCACAAGGAGGCCTTTTCTAGTACTTTCAAGATGTCAAACTGTAAAACAACTTTAGTATTTGTTTGTATTTTCTGATTTATCAATGAATGTAGTTCATTAATGACACAAATTTATGCTTAAAACTAAAGATGATTCCAATTACTTCAGAATTATGACAGGAAATTAAAAGAGTTGGGTGACAAGAATAAAGTAAATTTTGTTGGAAATGAAATCCTAACGAACATAAACCATTATTAATCCTTGCAAATTTGAACAGATTTGGAGAAACCCACTAGATATAAATCAGGCCATGTTACAATTGTATAGCAAATAGATACAACTGTTTGGAGAAAAAATGTATTTACACATGCAAGATTTTCAAAATCTATCAAATCATGAAGTCACCAAGATGCGCACACACACAAGATAGATTTACTGTTGAACCCATAAGATGATCTTTCCCATACATTCATCACACCAAGGTAGATGAACAACAAAAAACTCCAATTTAAAGAATCATGGATTCAAGAAACAATAAACACAGTTGCTTCTTTGAAAGGAATGAATAAGAAAACACACATTCATTAATTTCACATAGAGAGAAGAAAAGCATCACACCATGAATGAAGAACCAATTGTAGATCTCTATTGCATCAAGAACCTGAACCTAATAGATTTTTTTTCTTACAATATATAGAGTTGTGATCTACAAACTCTAAACCCCGAAACTAGGGCATCAATAACTCTAAAAATAATGAAAACAATCTAAAACTAAAGCTTTGTAAAGAAAGCTACCACTAAAATGATACTAAACTACTTGCATGGATCCTTAATCCATTTACAATCAGCTTTCCCATGAAAATAATGTCAAACTCATCCAGAAAGAAGAAAAAGATGATCTGGAGCTACACTATTTGTAACTAGAGTCTTCTTCTTGATCTCTAAGTTCTCCCTTGCAATCTTCATCTGGGGTTCCCTTCAAGGTGGTAACTAATATAAGACCCTTAATCATTGCAAAATGAACTCCAGTTGTGCATCCATTTGATCTGAAGTTCCATTTTCATGCAAAAAAGTGTTCATGCTAAAATGGTCCAAAATTCAGACCCTGACCTTTTCCCCAAAAATTTCCAAGTATAAATTTGACTAAGTATGGAACCAAAATTTGGGACCCCAAAATTTCAAACTTTCAGAGGCCGAAAGGTCAAAAACTAGCCTTTGAAAAATGGCTAAGTATGGAAGAATTCTTTTCTCAAAAAATGGTTGTCTGGACTGAATAGTCAGTCTAGGAACACCTTTGGATGAGAAGCTCGCAATCTCTATACTATTTCATGTACTTCCTCATATTTTACTTCTTATATTTTCACTTTAGTAATGTGTTGTTCTTGCTTCTCTCTGAAAATGGTCAATTCAGAAGTGAAGAACTTGACCTCTTCTTCGTGTTCAGACATCCTTTGCATATCTTCCTTGAAATAGAAAAGTTGGTGTAGGCCCTTTTTGGTGCTAACTCCTGCCAGAATACCTTTGAATTGTTGTATCACTTATTTGGTTGGGCATAGAAGTTGTCTATCCTCATCTTGGTATAACTCTAAGTCAATACCTATGAAAAATTTCTCTATTTCTTCCACGCATTTCATAATTTCCTTGTTCTTTTGATGCACTTTCTCCAAAAATTTCTCATGGACCTTTGTGGAGTTTGCTATACTTTTTTTCTAGGTACTAATGTTTTCTATCTCTTCACCTTCATATATCTTTACCAAAATTTGGAAGCGCTTCTTCCTGATTATCCTTAGATCCTACAGAGTTGATCACCATTGGGCCAATTTAGAGTCTAATATTTTATCTCCTTCCATAAGATCCACCAAATTTGTGGTTTCCTTAAGTATAACCCTAAATGGCTGGAAGATATCCCTAATCACCTTCTCTCCCCATTGTTCAATCTTCATCGTCATCATCATCATCATCATCATCATCATCATCATCATCATCATCATCATCATCATCATCATCATCATCATCTTCTTCTTCTTCTTCTTCTTCTTCTTCTTCCAATCAACACTTGCCTGAATGAAAGAATGGGTTACACCTGCTGACAAGTTTGTAGTAAAATTATTCTCTAGTACAACCTGCAATGAGGCCTCTGGGAAATTTGGGTCAATGGGACCCACCATTTTATGGATGAATTTCTTTAGAGCCTCATTCTTCTCTATTAGGGACTTGATAGTTTCTTTATCTTTTCTCATGAAACCTAGAGCATTTTTGAGCCCTAAAGCTTCCAGAGTCTTACTTCCTTCTCTTGTTGGTTCTCTCAGATCCAACTCTTCAAATGCATAATCTTCTGGGGTTATCTTTGCTTGAGATGCGCTGGTAGAGTGAACTACCACCTGTACCTTCCAACGACCCTTGGTGTCTTGAGTAACGTATGATATAGTTCTTACCAGTATATTAGTCTATGTTTGATGGAAGGATTTCCCTAAGAATGACATATTTGTGTCTTCTTCATCCTCTTCATCTGTGTAAGTACTTTTTGGAGGCTAAATCTCTTTAGTGAACTAAGTGGGTTTACTAAAGACAGTAACTAGATCATATGGGGCGATGTGGAGGACTGAAGTAAAGATTTGTGGACCAGGGGTCACCCTCTCCTCTTTATCTGACTCTTCTTCATGTTCACCCTCTTCTCCCCTCTCCTCCTCATTTACTTCTACTTCCTCTCTTCCTGTCCCTTCTCTTCCTCTCCCTTCTCTTCTTCCCTTGTAGCATCCCATTCATCTTTATCTTTTTCTTCATCCTCATAGTAAATGATTGATATCTTTGTATTAAGACTTTTCATGGATTCGAGTTTGGTCTTAAGGGGAGGCATAGCTTTTACACTTACCAACACCTAGAGAGTTAGTCTAGAGGAAGGCAAAGGAATAGATGGTGGTGGAGTTGGCGTATGCATTGTAGGCGGTGTAGTGGAAATGGAAGGTGGTGGAGTAGGAATAGGAGTTGGGAGAGAGGGTGGTGGAGTAGGAATGTAAGGTGGTGGAGTTGGTGCTGCACTTTACCCTGCAGTCTTGTCCCCTTCTATGTTTTGCGCAGCGTTAGTATCCAGAGTTTCTATGCTTTGATTGGTGCTGGAATCCAATCCTATGAGAGGCACATTTAGTGTGGGGTTTATGAATTGGGATGAAGGAGGAGTGGAGATAGTCTGAGGATTGATGGGAACTTGTGACTCTATGTTAATCCCTATTATGGAGTCAAGTGTATCTTGTCCTGGATCCGCAAAACCTTCTAGGCCCTCAAAGTCTGACATGAGGAATTCATCTAAACCAAGAGTATCTAAAGGTTTTTCATGCTCTTTTTGAGCCTCTATCTACTTCTCTATGGTCCTTTTTCCTTAGAGAGGCTCCCCAATATTTTTTCCTTTTGTTTAAGGGAACCTCCTCCAATTCTGGTTCCTCTTGCAGAGTCTCTAATCAGGGAGAGGCATAAGCTCTCTTTCTCTTGTAAATATTCTTTCTTTCTCCAATGGTAGTAGGAGATGAGCTAGAAGTGGTAGGGCCTTTTCCTTTGGTGGCCTGTGATGGATCAACATGAGGATCTATTTTCCCTCTCATCTTGGTCCTTTGTTTCTTGTGCCTAGGGTTGGAACCATATTCCACTGCATGTTCATGCCCATATACTGTTCCTAGTTTTTGGGGTGGGGCCTTTTTAAACTGGGGCACTGCGGGCTTCTCTTTGTGTTTCTTTTCTACCTTCTTGGGTGGATCCATTTGTGTTTTTATGGGAATAAGATCCATTTGATAAGGCTTGTTGATCCATGTCATAGTTTCTCTAACTACATGCCTTGCTTTGAATTCAATGATGTCATTATCTTCTTTGTCTATTTCTGCATTCAAGATAGGCCTATTGTATATTTTTTCATCATTATAGAGTGGCTATAGCACATTATCTGAATCTTTTTACCAACCCTTGGGGGATATTAACCTCTAAGATCACTTGTGCTAATGTGAGGGACATCCTGCAATAATCTATGATTCTCACCTCATAGTCATCCACACAATTCATCCAGTGATCTTCAATATGTGGCTCATGGATGTAGAATTTTCCAATGATATGGTTGTATGTACCTATGGGTCAAATCTAGCATGAATGTGTGTATATGTTTGGAGTGGGCACTCATCCCACTCAAAGGCCAATGATTTGTAAATTTTCATATCTTGGAGAGTGTAGGGGCCTATGGAAATGGGGAAATCCCAGGAATGCTTCTTCTTATGCTTGATATGTTCGCAGGCATCTGTGAGTTGCCTAGCTATTTCCAGAATGATTAAGCAATCAGAAGGGTACGTGGGTAGTTTCTTGGGACTAAGGGTAGATTTCACCACTCTTATGTATGTGAAATTTTTGAACTATACATAATATGCCCCTATGGCCCTTATTCTAGCAGAAACTTCCTCTGATAATCTCTTTGCGTAGTCACCTTCTATGGATCTAATGACTATAAAGATGAATGTATCATTCACTATTCAGTAATCTAGGATATTTTTTGACATGTCATCTCTTCTTATCAATTATTGATAGATAGTGAAGGGCCACACATTTAGCTCACCAAAGGCTCCCCATTTTGTAAGCCCTGGATAGTCTTCTCGGGTGGCCAATAGGTACACTATGTATAAAGTCATGTAAAATTTGAGATTGTGCTTTACAGTAGTTAGTTGCTCATCCAAATTATTTTTAGGACACTAGTAGAATTGGCCCCTATTTTTGACAAAAAATGGTCAAACTATCTACCCAGATTGGTCAAAAGACCCACAAATTGCTTTGTCGATATTTTTCTGGTTGAAAGATTGACACATCCTTGTTAACATCAAAATTTCTATGCAAACTTGGTCAAAATTGGCATCTTGAAATGTCCATATTATTTGTCAAAATCTCCATATTATCAGTCAAAATGTTTGACCCATCCGACTAGGATGCCAAACCCACGATGCAAACTTTCGACATAGAATGGTCGAAACGTAATTCAACATAAGTTTATGTTTCGACCTACGAATGTCAAAAGTTTGACCAAAATTGACGCATATATTTGACATGCAATGGTCAAAACATAAATCGGTAAAAGTTAATGTTTTGACCAAGTTTGGTCAAACTGTTTGACCCATCCGACCAGGATGCCAAACCCACGACGCAAACTTTCGACACAGAATGGTCGAAACATAAACCGACCTGAGTTGATGTTTCGACTAAGAGATGTCAAAATTTTCACCAATATTGAATTTAAAAAAAAAAACAAATTCTGAAACCAAATAGCCTCAATTTTGGTACTTGGCTTCAATAGAAGATGGACCAATAACAAATTGCTTCATGCTCTCTAACAAACAAGTCTTGAACCAAGTGAGAAGCTATAAGTTGAAGTAGACTTGCGATCCATAGAATTACTTATACAATCTGAATTTGTGTAGTCCACCGAGTTGAAATCAATGCTCATTGTGTAGTGAATCCCAAAATTTTGAGTACCTTGATTGTAGTAGAGAATTGCTTGGCTACTTTCTAGTGCAACCCATGTGGGCATGGTCTCTCGATTCATGTGTGGGCCCCATGGGTTGCACTAGAAAGTAGCCAATAAATTCTCTACTACAATCAAGGTACTCAAAATTTTGGGATTCACTACACAATGAGCATTGATTTCAACTCGGTGGACTACACAAATTTAGATTGTGTAAGTAATTCTCTGGATTGCAAGTCTACTTCAACTTATAGCTTCTCACTTGGTTCAAGACTTGTTTGTTAGAGAGAAAGAAGCAATTTGTTAGTGGTCCATCTTCTATTGAAGCCGAGTACCAAAAATGAGGCTATTTGGTTTTAGAATCTTCTCATTCAGTTTGGTATTCAATCTAAACAACCATCAATCATATTTTGAGACAATCAATGTGCTACTCAAAACTCATGTATCCCAATTCCTTTTGAATGGAGAGTACATATATTGTTGCATGGAAAGAGTAAGGGGAATTGACTTGTTCAAAACCCCAGTATTTAATTTTTCTCTGTATGGTTGACAACCAGGAATAAGTGAAGTTGACTTGTTCATCTGCATTGGATTCTGTGAATTTGAGTGCACAATTGTAGCCATAGTGTTAATCTCATCGAGCATTGTTGCATTTGACATTCTGGGCTTGTTTGATTCAGCAACTTCACTGTTTTGTTTTGAATCTAAAACAACACTAACAATCGTTCGACAACCATCTACAAGCAATTCTCCATGGACTGGGCTTTTCTGTCTCGAATAAACAAAATTTTATCAGCGCAAATTTATACACTACACATTTTAAATATATTTTGACATCAGCATCTTCAGTACATATATTATTTCAAAATACACAAAATGAGTTAAGTTTTTGCTGCAACTAGACAATTTGGAATTGAGGACTCTACGAAAGGAAGCCTAAAAATGAACACAATAAATTGTACACTAGGGCATAAAATAAAGTGCCAAGAATGAATAATCCCTATTTCAATAATAGTTAGAAACAAAAATATCCACCTTGCATAAATCCTAGACCATAGTTTTCATTCTTTCCTGGTTCCAACTTTGCTATGTTGCCTCATACTTTCGGACCTTTTCTTGTAAAGATTGAATGTATTCAATAACCTGGCCAAGACATGCAAATGAAGATATGGACTCAAGGCCAATACCGTGCTCTACAATATTGCATTATTGATGGGCCTCTATATTTCATTTCATAAATGTAACGCCCCGCCAGGAAACCCGAGAGGATAAGACATAAAATATCTATAAGATGCAAGTAATATTTTTTTTTTTGTTTAACTAGAATAATATTCATCATTGTACTTCATATCTCTAAAATAAAAAAATACTTTTCTACAACTTAAATGCAAGATTTATTCAACTTAAGTCCTCACAGGTTCCCTAACATCGCTACTAAAGCAACATTATCTAAACTATTTACATGCGTAAGATATCCATTTAATTATGATCTTAAAATATCTACATTAATTTTAATGCACCAAGGTAAATTTCACTAACTTATTTCTTTCATTAAACATAAGTTAATCGTCTAACATCATTATTCCTTTTATCAATTGATGCCATTAGATCATATTGATTTTATA
>MU220510.1:127180-138204 GCA_018584345.1 Thuja plicata | reverse complement strand
ATGAAGGGATACTTTTATCTTGACATGGAATGGGATAATTGGAAGAAATGGAAGGGAGGTCACAATATTTCTTAGGAAGTGGAAGGTCAATAGGGTTTGGAAGGGAAATTTTCTCTTGGAATGGAAAGGGATAATTCTAGATAGGAGGGATAAGGATAGTGGGATCATCATGAGGTTCAAGGGAAATGGTAGCTTGGTCAATAATAGGATAGAATTGGTCATTGAAGGGATCTTGGTCTTTATTTGATTTAGGACATATTTATTTGTGTTTTGGACCATCTTCTTGACATTGGGTATGACTTTGGACTTGCGAGGGGGAATTTGGAAAGGGGTCAATGTTTGAACATGAAGGAGATGGACTTTGGATAGGACTCTCATGAATGCAATTTCTTGAAGATGGAGAACATGATTGAATTGGTCAAAGGAAATTGGGCTATGCATAGGACTAGCTTGGATTTCTTTCATGGATAGCCATTGGAAGGTTACATTGTTGGAAGAGCCACTTGATGGAGATAGGGGAAATTTCTCTTGTGAACTTTGTAGGGATGAAGGAGTAGAGGGAAACATGGATGTTTCTTGAAGGTAAATTTATTGGGAGGAAATAGGTATGTCATCCATATGATTGTTTTGGAATGAGTATTTTCTAGACAAGGGTGAATTATTTTTGCTTTCTTTCTCGTCATCCACATGGAAGAATTTTTGAAACAAACTCTTTAAATATTTATATTGGGGTTTATTTTTCTTGGGTGACTATGCTCGTGATATCGCATTAGTATTTACATTTTTTACAATTTTTTTGGATTGAACATATGAATCAAGAATTTTTTGTTGGTGTTCAAAAGATGATATAGCACTTGTGCTTGTTTGGGAAAACCTTTGTATTGATTGGATTGTTTGCATGATTGGCATAAAATTTTGTGTGATTTCTTGAGGATCATTTGGTTGCATTGGGATAAAGATTGGCTTATAATTTGGTGGTGGTCCCCATTGAATCATACCATAACTTGGTGAAGTGCTTTAAGGGCATGCCAAGTTACATAGGTCATTATTTTGTCTTATTTTGTAAAATACTCGTGTGTCAAGAGAAGTTTGATTTATCTTTCTCGGAGATTGTATGTTGAGTATATCACTTTTAAATGTTACACCTTGTCTTATATCAGGTGGTGGTTGTGATTCTCTGTGTGGTGTGAACATGGGTTTGTAATTTTTTCATTTTGAATGCTTGGAACCTACTGAAGATTGTCATGGTGACTATATACAAGTGCAAGATTTTTGACTTTTTTGAGAGACTTTTAGGATGAAAATACAACTTTAGGTATGAAAGGAATTAATGTAAATATAGAATTTGGATTTTTTGATAATTATGCAAATCTAACTATGGCTTATGCAACTATGTTTTTTGGGATTTTACACTTTGGAAAAAGCTTTGGAAGAATGCAAATCTAAGAGCCTAACCTTAGGAGAGTGAATACAGATCTTGACTTTAAAAGGGATAAATTAGATAAAGGTTTAAAAAGGGAATAGGTACAATCCAACATGACAAAGATGCAGTGAGACCAAATGATAAGGGGGAAATTTGATAGAGGGACAAAAGGGACCAAAAAGAGATTATTTCTTCAATGACATAAGGTAAGACTCTAAAAATGCACTATAATAATTTTGCAAGGCAATATAGAGTTATGATGTAGGCTTAATGCAAGAGGATTAAGATTGAAATGCAAGGGGCCGAATGAAATATATGCAAAATGGATTATGCTATGAATATGAAAGAATTAAGTAAACCGCAAGGCTCCAAGTTAAATGTTTTTGGTCTCCATATGTTCACAAGATTTTGAAATAGGGTGTTTTGGGAAAATCAAAGTGTTCAAGAATGTTTGGGAATGTTTAGGATGAGATTTTAATGTTTAGGATTGTTTTTAAAATTTATCTTTAAAATTTTGAAACACCCACATAAGACACGTCAGACAGAATGACCATTGTAAAATCAAAACAAACACACCACAACCTAAGGCAAGCCAAGACAATATCTGCTGAATTCCCACTCGAAAAAAGTTTAGATGTTCTTACTCATAGAAAATATCTTAGAATATTGGAGGCATGAGTTCCTCCTTACAGTGCACTAACTTCTCAGGCACACCAAGATTTGAATCCCAAGGGTCATCAGTTCCAAAGGGACCACTGTCTATACTAAGAGACACAAAAATGTGGGATGCCTTAGTTGGTCTTGGACCTTTCGCATCGACATATAGAGGGGTTTTTGGTAACTACAACAAGGTTTTTAGTAGGGGAATTTTTTTAGGTGGCTATGCATGCAATAGATTAGCTCCGTTAAGGAGGCCTCCCAACCTATAAAAGTTGTGTTCTGTAGGTTTTTAAGCACCACAAGGGTACTGGGGGAGATTTTATCTTGGAAAAGAAAAATTGACACTCATTCCTTGTGACAATAATCATAGTGAAATTTTTAATATACTGGTTTAGAAGGGCTCGGCTTTATCCTTTTACCGGTTGGGCAATCCCTCTCACTGACTCGATTAAAGCTCTAAAGAGGTAGCCACTCTAGAAGAATTATATGAATTTATATTACACCCAAGATCCAAAAAGGTGAGGGGAGAGGATACATTCATATAATGATTAGGATTAAAATCTCAAAGAAACTTCAAACACATAATGAAAGTGGTTCCTTTTAATCACAAAAATTGAAGTGATTTTTAACTACTAAACAAGGACAAAAGTTGTTGAAAGACACACAAGGTTTTCCTCAAGCGTCCTGCATCAAAAACATTAGTAGTTTATCATTTATCCTTCATCCCATGATTTCCAAGGTTCTACAAAGATAATTAGAAACACAAAAAATCTCCTATTCAAGCTCATAATAGAAGTATGAATGAAGATTTACCAAAATGAGCAAAAAAAACCTTGAAAAATACCAATTTTGCATAAATAGTGACCAATTTGCATAGGTAATGACCAAGTGCATGCTAATAGTGCCCCAAGTGCATGTAATAAGATCCAAAGTGCACAAATCTTGATCGAGTGCGTAGAAATCCTGACCAAGTGAGCAACTTGTGATTAAAGGCTAAAAATGGACTAAAAATTTGCAGTATTGAAGGGTTTTGACCAAATGAAACATTAAAAAATAAATGAAATATAATTAGGGTTCATTTTATTCCATTTAGGAATTATTAGGAAAGATCAAAATCAGTTTGAAACCCTAGTTAATCTATGTGGAGATTTTGATTGATTTTGAGACAGTGAATCCTAAACTATTTGAATATTCATTTTTGATTCCAAAATAAAGTATGAGGGTTAATTTTAGGTACTTTTAAACTTAAGCCACTTTATTTGACAAATTTGCATCAATTTGAGCCCCTAATTAAGCTAGATTGCAATTTGAACAAAATTGAGAGAAAATTGAACCACTAGCTTTGCATGGAATCCTAAACTAGGTGAAGTTCATTTTAGGAACACATAACTTAACTATGAGAATTATTTTAAGTTCCCAAACTGAAATTTGAGGTTCATTAGCCAATTTAGGATTCATTTTCACCATTTAGGGTTCATTATAGCCTTAGAATTGAGGAAAGTAAAAATAGGAAGCATAAAATGCAAAACTTCTTCATAAACCCTAAAGTGTTGATCCTAAACCATAAAAATGAATTCTATTTGACCCAGTGGGTAGAAAGGTCAAAAAAGTGTGCATAAAGGTGACCAAGAGAATAATTTTGGGTCCCAACTACGTAGAAATAACACCCAACTAAGCAAAACTTAACCAACTGAGCAGAACTTCAGACTAACTGTGCAACTTTCTTCCAGGACCTTGTAACTACGTAAAAACACCAAAATCAGTAACTTAAGACATTTTTCACGCCGATTTCACAAAATGTAATACCCAAAAATGTGTAATATGCATATCTAGCAAATCATAAAATTGTTAACAATATGCAAACCCATCTAATCTAACATTAGAGCCATTGAAACAAGAATTCAAAACATATGCAAACAACACATAAAACCCCTTTCAAATGATGCTAAAATGTTCTCCTTTCTTATCCATTGAATTTATTTGATGTTGATTTAGTGTTTATCTTTGGCAATGACACAATTTCATAAATCTTTGAAAGCCAAAGTTGACAACAAGAATACTAGGAGATAGTGATTCCAACTTTGAATGAGATAAGCGAATATCAATTTATAGGATAAGAGAGACAATTTGCAGAAATAGAAAGGAAAGCACAAATTCTTATGCATATATCAATGCATAATTTAGGGAAAAGGAAGAAGAAAATTAATAGGAAATTAGAAGCATAATTACAGGAAAAATAGATAGGGAAAGGTGAAAGAGGTCATGGAGCTAATTAATAGGGAAAATGAAGCACAATTAAAGGAAGGAATGTAAGAGTTCAAGTTTTGAATTTAAAAACTCACTATTCCCTCAAATTAGGAATTTAGGAATTAAGAAAATCCCATAACTCAAAAATATGAGAAATTAATTAATTTAGGGAGACATTAGGGAAATGGGAATAAATAAAATCAACTTATTTATTCAATTAGGACATAGGGATAAACTATGGGTTTTTCATCCAAAGAGAGAAAATTAGTGAATCATTGACCAAGTAGAATGCATTAATGTGCAATTGAATTGGTTTTGATGATATTGATTAGGATTATGATAGCTCTGAGGCATTGATGAACTTTGAAAATGTGCTCAAATAATGATGTTTGAAAATGATTAAATAACATCAATGAAATTGATGATGCCATAGGATTGATAAAAAATAAGGAGACATTGATGAACTTGGAGAATTGTTGTGAGATAATGATGATCTACAATAGCATTGATGAACTTGGACAATACTATTCAATTAATGACGATAGGTTGATAATGATAAAATCGGTGAACTTGGACAATAGTAATGAATGGGTGACAAAAATATATGAAGCATTGATGAACTTGGACAATGCTCCTGGGGAGACATCCATGAAATTGAAAATGCTCTTGGATTGGTCATGATAAGGCATCGATGAACTTTGACAATGCCTTGGACAAGATTTATGATGATAAAATTGATGAACTTTAACAACACTATCGAAGGAGGATTGAAAAGAGATGAGGCCTTGATGAACTTTGATAATTCCCTAGAATGATATGAATGAGGTTGGAATGATTTTGGATTGATTTAGGAAGATTAGGAATGGTTAGGCTCGATTAGGATTGGTTTAAGAAGATGATCCATTTGGTCAAAATGAGAGAAATGTTAGTAATTGATGATATGGAAGAATGACACAATATTGGTGAGTAGAAGGATGTTAAAAAGGGGACACATAGGTGTGAACCATTTTTGGGTGTCTACAATTTAATTTTAACCCTAACCCTAATAATACTTCTAACCCTAGCCTTAACCAAAACAAAATCCCTAATTATAATAAAATTATTAATCAAAACCTACCCTAACCCTAATTAATGCAAGGAGGTATGGACTTTGGGGCCTAGGGATCTCCCAACTACCAAACCAACTTTTATACACAACAATGTGAAAGTAATAACACAGTGAGAGAAGAGACAACAAAAATACTTTTTATTAAATTGATTAAAGTCATTACATGTTGGGTTGTAAGGCCTTCCCAGTTTTGGCTATATAAAATTAGTGAATTACATATTATTCTTCATACATGTGAGGTCACAGACTTTCCTTCCACATATTTCAATACTTTTATCTTCTATTACAATCTGATATAAAAACCTCCTCTAGAACTAAGAACATAGAAATAAATATATCCAAGAATCCACCAAGAGAGGTCAGAGCTCAAATCCATAAGAGAGACCAAGAGTTAGGTCCCCACAGATCCTAATGAGAGACCCAAAATCAATTAAGCCATGGAAATTAAATGAAGAAGTCAGCCACCAGATCGTACTCCAAATAAACATATCGGGCAAAGGTTGACCAAGCAACAAAGTGAATTGGGAAAAGAACACATTAAGCAATAGGAAACAAAACCTAAGCATTAGAAGAAATGAACTCGATAACAAGCGTGACCAAGCAACAGAACCGAAGAAATAAATAAATCACAAGCATGCCCGAGTGACAAAACATGAGTAGTAGAGACCAACCTGAAAAAAGCATAATCGAGCGACAGAGCCTGAGAAACAAAGTACTTCCAGAGAAGCCTCCAAACAAATTATAGAAAAAAAAAACCATCTTTTTGGTTGAGTAGGATTACCAATGAACCAAGATGCTCTTGCATCAGACACCTAGGGTTACAAGAACTGATTCCCCGAATCATGTATCAGGTCCAACTTGAAATGAATCTAACTAAGATTGAGAAGTCCAAGATGAGTCCTTAATCAATTTGTTCTTCCACTTCACAAGATACTCCATGTATTCCTTTCCTCTCATACTTTTTCCAATTCTCTATTTCAAAATATTCTATCTTCTTCTTAGGATAATCCAATATACCTCTCGGTTGTGTGCCATGAACAATCTCAAAAGGTGTCTTCCCATTGCTTCTATTTACTGAATTGTTGTATGCAAACTATACTTGTGCCAACATCAAATCCCAACTGCTTTGTGTGTCTCCAACTATGCATCTCAAAAAATTACCCAAACTTAAATTTACAACCTCTGTTTGTCCATCAGTCTGTGGATGAAATGTAAAACTAAACTTCAACTCAGTATCCAACTTCTAACAAAGTGTTCTCCTAAAATAACTTACAAATTTACTGTCTCTGTCAGAGATAATACTCCTCGGTAATCCATGCAATCTGACAATCTACTTAAAGAAAATATTTTCTACATGTACTTCATCTGATGTTTTCCTACATGGTATGAAATGTTTCATTTGAGAAAACCTATCCACCACAAAAATTATAGAATCATTACTTATTGTTATCCTAGGTAAGCCAAGAAAAAAATCCATACTTTTATCACTCCAAGGTTTATCAGGAACAATAATCGATGTATACAAACCAGTATTTAGACTTACTCCTTTTGCAACTTGAAAAAATCCACAACTTTTCACAAATTTTTGAACATCCTTATACAAATGAGGCCAAAAATACCTTTCCTTAAGCAAATTCAATGTCTTATTAATGCCAAAATGTCCAGCCAATCCACTACTATGTTTCTCCTTTATCAAATTAGTCCTCATTGATCTGCTTGGTATACACAAATGAATACCTTTAAACAACATATCTTCCTAAATGAAATAAACTTCATACTTACTTGATTGATTTGAATTAGGTGCTCTGCACACTCTCCACTGCTTAGAAAAATCAGGATCATTTTCATACAAATGTTTCATATCATCAAAACCAAGAACTTCAATTCTCATTTTAGTCAACAAAGATCTTCTTCTATTCAATACATTAGAAACTCTATTAGAAACTCCACTCTTATGTTTAATCACAAATGTGAAACTCTGCAAATACTTTACCCATTTCATATGTCTCTGATTCAACTTATTTTGACTACCCAAATACTATAAATCCTTATGATCAGTATACAACAAAAATTCATTTGGCATCAAGTAATTTCTCCATTTCTTCATAGCTTGAATAATAGCATAAAACTCTTGATCACAGAAAAAATATATCCTCTTAGCATCATTCAACTTTCCACTAAAGAAAGCAACAGGTTTACCCTCTTGAGTTAATACAACTCCAACTGCACTTCCACTTGCATAACATTCAACTTGAATTACCTTATTGAAATTAGGCCCCGTTTGTTTGGGGAATTGGAATTTGACTCAAAACCTTATTATCACAAAATCAGGTTTTGAAATCCCGGTTTTGCATCTTGGGGAATTGGAATTTGACTCAAAATCTTATTATATCAAAACCAGGATATGATTTCTAATTCCATCTATTAGTAGGAAGATGATGCCACTCATTTTGGTGTCTAAACTTGGTTTTACTTGACAAATCCAGAATTGCAATTTAGAGAAACAAACAGTGGATTTGCAAAAATGAGAAGTGTCACTCCCAAAACCAGGAAGTGTCACTCCCAATTCTATGAAAAAAATGGGGCCTTAGGTAAAGCCAACATAGGTAATTCAACAAAATTCAAATTCAAACTCTCAAAACTTTTATCAGCTCCATGTGTCCATTTGAATTATCTTTTGTCTCCTCTCATTGTTTCAGTAATAGCATTACAAATAGAACTGAAATTTCTGATAAACATCCTGTAAAGAATTTCCAATCCATGAAATGATCTTACCTCACTAACATTCTCAGGTGTAGGCCAATTTAGTATAGCTTCAACCTTCTCAGGATCCATCTTCAAACCATTAGCTGAAATTACAAAATCCAAATACACAAGCTCTTCTTTCATGAAAGAACACTTCTTCAGATTTATGAGCAAGTCTTCCTCTTGCAATCTCTGCAATACTTGTCTTATATGCATCAAATGTTATTCTCTAGTCTTACTGAATATTAGAATATCATCCAAGTATACAATCACACATTTATTCAAGATTTTTTTCAAAACTTCAGTCATTAGCCTTGTAAATGTACTCATGGCATTAGTTACAGCAAAAGGCATAACCAAACACTCATACATACCTTCCTTTGTCTAAAAAACAGTCTTCCACTCATCACCTTCTCTGATTTTGATCTGATGATATCCACTCTTTAAATAAATTCTAGTTTTAAATCTATTGCTCAACTGAAAAAATCCATTATGTCATACATTATCGATATAGGAAACCTATACTTCAATGTGATATTGTTGATTTCTTTGGAATCGCTACACACTCACCATTCTCCATTCTTTTTAGGTGCCAACACAGTAGGTACTGCACATGCACTCAAAATTTATTGGATCAAACCTTTGTTCATGAATACATGAACTTATCGGTTAAGCTCTTCATTCTTGGTCAGTGTTAACCGATGTGGTCCTTTATTTAGTAAACTAGCCCTAGGAATCAGATCCATACAATGAATGATATCTCTCATTGGTGGAAAACCATCAAGTACATTATCTGAAATTATCTCCTTATACTTAGTGAGTAGCTTCTCAACTTCTATAGGAATACCATCTTCTATATTCTTACTCGGTTTGTTAGGAATCAAAGCATAACATATATTATTTCTTTTCAAATCCTTAACAAACTCTCTACCTTCCATCAAACAAACTTTCACAGATGTACATATCTCACCAACAAGTTCTTCCACCAAAGGCAACAAAACTTGTTTTTTTTTACCATCAACCCAAATAGAGTATCTATTCAATCTTCCATCATGTATAGTATTTCTATCATATTGCCAAGGTCTACCCAACAAAATATGACAATAATCCATAGGTATAATATCACACAACACCTTATCATAGTACTTTCCAATTTTCAGATTCACAAAACATTGTTCACTCACCATTAACGTATGCTCATCCTTGATCCATGAGATCTGATAGGGCTTCAGATGCTTCTTCCTCTCTAACTAAAAATTTGTGACCATTTCTTCAGATGCCAAATTCTCTAAGATTCCACTATCAACAATTACTTTCCAATCTTTTTTTGCAACTCTAGATCTGGTCTTGAACAAAATTTTTCTGAAAGTATCTTGCTTATCTTTTTCACTCTATAGTTTTCTTCAGATCATGAGATTCTCAAGTTCATTAGGTGACTCATCTTTCACCAAGGCATTTATGCTACTATTGATATTCTTGCTTGCATGTGTACACTCAAAAGATTTATGTCCTTCCTGACCAAATTTGTAACAAGTTACTTGGAATCCTCTTATGCTATAACCACCTCTGGAGTAATTGCCTCTTCCTCGGTATGAACTTCCACCTTTCTATTCTATCTTTCCTTTGTCTTGAGATGTGTTTGAAACTGACTTGTCTGGTTTAGATCTACTATTTTCACCATGAGATCTACCTCTTCCTCTATGAAATCTACCACCTCTATCTCTTTTTCTAATCTTTCCACTTCATATTCAACAATGCCAGATCTAATGTCCAATCTAAGAATTCCTCGGTGTAGTCTTTCACAGATTTATCCTTTTGCTTCAAGATTTGCATCCTCCTAATCAGGTTAATCTAATAATCACAAGGTAGAAACTTGCCTTTTGATTTGTTTACCATATTATCCCATACCTTGATTTTATCTTTACCTTTCTTCTTCTGATCCAATTGCAGATGTTCCCACCATAAGGATGCATGACCTTTTAGCTTTGTACTTGCAATCTGCACTTTCTTGTCCTTTGATACATTCTCATATTCATAATACTTTTCCATCTCAGTTATCTAGTTAATCAATTCATCAGAATCCAACTTTCCACTATACTCAGGAGGATTAAACTGAGGTGTGTATTTCAAACTTGTCAAGGCTCTCCTGAATCTCTCTTCTTCCTGGTCTATCATAGGTGGAGGTGCAGCTTCACCTTGAACCTCTTCCAATTCATCATCACTAACATCATCAAGATGTCTTCCTCTACGTTGAGCTATCTCAATAGCTTCTAATATAGTAGCCATCTGTCTAAGCATATTAGCTAGACCTGGATCTGCATTACCTCTCCCATGAACCATATTGAATCCCTCTACAATTGTAGGTCAGATTGCAATCTGCTACCCCTCAAAATATCACCAACTAGGGTTAGGGTTTACAAGAAGGAACTTAGATTCACCAATGCTTTGATACCACTGTTCAGGCTTAGAATTGTCACCCTAAATCAGGCATTACGGCTACATGACTGTTCCATCCTAACCATGGAAACCTCTCCTAGCTGTGGGTAGGCTATGAGTGAAGAGGAATCTCTGGATTCTAGGCCTGTTCCTATAAAATATGGTATATCACTTCCTGATTGAAAACTAAATTGGGAAAAAAGAGAAAAGAGGTTTGAAACTAAACTTGCATAATAGAAAGGTGATACACCAAGGATATTCAGACTCTTCTATGAAGCTTCAAACTGACTTATACTTATCATATTCTGGTGGATCTTTAGTTATCATTCACTGATCAATACATAGGTTAATTGAAAATGAATAACTAGGGTTTTCACCACAAGCAATACTCCTCCCATTAACAAC
>MU220510.1:82570-120962 GCA_018584345.1 Thuja plicata | reverse complement strand
CCCCCTCTCTTTCCCCCTCTCTCACTCTCTCCCTCCTCCTCCTCTTCCCTCTCTCTGTCTCCCCTAAACTGTAAATCCTAAATTATAAGTAAACAATCCTAAAACCATAAGTTCTAAAACCTATAATAGTCCCTAAACCCTAAACCATAAATCATATAACCATAAGCCCTAAAATCCAAATCCTCTCTCTATCTCTCAATAAAAGTATTTTCAAATATAAAAAGTTATTTTGGAAAACATGTTTCTTTGAAACAACTCTAAATTTATATTTTAAGTCAAGATATGGAAGACATAACTCAACATAAAATATATTGAACTTAAGTCAATGGAATCATTGTGAATAAATTACCATTCCAAAGTAAGAGAAAATAACATCATGTTGGAAAATGGTTGGACGATCTCATAATGACCTCCAATAAAGGTTCCACAACTATCCTCACCATTCAAGAACAAGACCAGATTGTTGAATGGTACCAACAGATAGTTACAATAGGTCATGGACTGGAGATTTTTAAATTGAAGGTAGTTTTATAGAAACAAGACAGTGCACACAACTAAGAGGGGGACAGTGAATCAATTGTGTCCCAAATCTGAAAACCTTAACAAAATCCTAACCTTAAATCTCATATTTTAATGATGAACATTAAAGAAAAGATCACAACACATCAACCATCACATAGCACCAATATTTTTGACGTGGAAACCCGGTTAAGGATAAACCATGGTGGGGATGAAACTCAAAAGATGATGTACTCTATTAGAAGCACTTTACTAAGTTAAATGTATTAAAAGGGGAATTCACATGCATTCAGGCACTTTTTCTAGAGCTCACTACTCAAATACAATAAGGGTTACAACCCAAAGGAAGGATCACTGGCTTACAACCATCTCAGAATACAATCCATAGTGAACAATAGACAATAATTCATGAACTAAATATTAGCATCTTCAATATGCCTATATAGTTCCAATTAAGTACATAATACATTAGATCTCTACCTCAATTGCAGATTCCACTCATACCTCTTCACACAGTTTCTCATACATCCATCTGCACATGCTCACCTAGTTGCAATTACAAATTGATACATATCTTTATACAATTCATCAACCTTAATTACTCAAGGTCAAGAAAACACCTAATTAAAAATATTTAATCAAATATAATGAAATCTTCAATGTGATCCAAAGCATGTTGGTCAAGATATAGAAATGATGGAAATCTTCATCCTTAAACAGGCTACAACTCCAAAAATTACACCTTGACATTTCCAACATGTTACACCATCATGTTGGACAAGAACATGAAGAACCCCAACATGCCTCAAGAAAATCACCAAAAGTGATCACACCAATCAATGCAGTCCAACAACATGAATAGAATAGGATCTAGAAATATCAGCAAGCACCATGAAATTCCACAGTAACAACCAAAACAACTTTGTCTTAGAATCCAACATCAACTCTACATTGCTCATCAAGAACAACAATAGGAAGCTCTATCACTCAAGAAAAATAAATTTTGATCCTTCAAATATTGAACTAGATGAGTTGAGGACACACATTTATGTCCTAAACACACCACCAGGTTAGAAACCATAAATATTAAATAACCAATCCACACTGAACCAAAAATTGTAACATTGTCTCTTCCTGAAGACCCAAAATACTAATCTATGATCAATCATTCATAACTCACTTAGATCATAATGCTAACCTCTGTAAATTAAAATAACTCAACTATAGACATCCCTACAACCATTTTTACATTCACAATATTTGATCATCAACATAGTAGTCATATTGAACAAATCATCTCACCGAACATCTTAGGAACAACACAGGAACACAATCTCAAATAGTAGAAATATGTTGACAACAATGAAAAAACATCAATTTTTACACATATATGCATGATATTTCAACAATATCCCCATTTGTAAATGATGTAAATATCAATGCACAAATAAATCATATCAACAATCCTATCCACAATATTATTTTTCAAAGTCTCTCTAACAATATATATCCCCCATAGTTGAATCTCTCTCCAACACTATTTTTTCATGACTATCTCTCCCCCTTTAAGATAAATTGAAAAGCCACATATATGCACAACAACTATCCCTCCAAAATACATGAAAAAATGATAAATTGGTAATCCTCAATACTAGGTACTCCCCCTGAGTAGTAGCCACCAAAACAACAATCCAGATTAAAGATATCTTTGTAAGAGCACTAGATCAATGTGTTGGAATTATATTGGAATGATTTACTAAGAGGGGAGGGGTGAATCAGTACCTCTAAAATTTTTCTTGGTTAGCCCATTAACCCTTAATCATCAGTTTGTAAACTATCTTATCTAACTATTCATCTTTCTTTATGTATATGCAATCATATCATAAGTTCTTTAATATGTAACCATAAAAGAAACATTCATGAAAATAGATAACACATGACACAAGATATGATATCACAAAAAACTCCTGTTAGGAAGTAAAAACTATGGTGGGGATTGTTACCCACAAGACTGCACTATCTGTAGATAAGAAGGGGTTGGTTAAGGCTTACAATTGGTCACTTCTAATGACCTACCTTGTTAGGAGTATTACAGTGGAGACCTGTTAAGATCTACTTCATTTGAAGCTTTAGCAACACTGTTAAGTGTGCACTCTGTTAAGAGATTTGTAAAGAATGGTTAAGTCCACCTTCTACAAAAGGATTTTAGATGTGATGCACTTGTTAGAATGCAAATGCATAAGTCTTTTATTTGATGATGTATGCAACTTCCAATTGCTGATAATAGATCCAATAAAGCTTCCTATGTATGAGTAATCATATTTCCATGATTGAATAATACCTTTGTTCGTCGATAGCCTCTGTGTGTTCTTGATAACTAATGTGATCTATTTCTGAACTTTGCATGAATTTTGCCTTTTGCTCCTTAGATGCTGTTCATGGCTATCAACAACAATGAATTCATAATTCACAATTGATTGAACATCTATTTATACTAGATTTTAGCTTAATTCTTGATTCACTCTTTCACAAGTTAACTCTAGATCCAAGGTTTACAACTTGACCTTGATTTTTAGTTAGATATGTTTTAAAACTGTTAGGATGCTTTAAAACATTTACATAAAGCTTGCTTGACCCTAAAGTTATGATTTAAAATAAATTAAAACTCTATAAATAGAATTACAATTCTTTATCTGACGTGTAAAACTCAAATCCACTTTTTGTGAGTTCTCTAACTTACTGTCAGTTTTGACAGTCGGTTTTCTTTGCCTTTGGTGTTCCTTTCTTGAACTGTTCATTGGGTATGCTTTTTTTTCTTCGTCAATTTTGTTCTCAAAAATTGTATCATCGGTGATGATCTTCATGTTGTATTATTGACCCGTCGGTGATGTCCTGTTCACTTCGTCGGTGCAACACTTGTCAGTGTTTGTCGGTCAATTTTATACGTAGAATTTTCTCATGACCTTTTTCTTTTGTCAGGTATGCTCACTGTCTACCGGTAATGCTTGTAGTCCACCAATAGTGCTTGTACCGATGATCTTTGTCAATGTTTTTCACTAAGTGTACTAATGGAAAAATTAATGTCATCAATCTCCCCCTTTGACATTAGTATCAAAAACATGATATGTGCAACATACTGACTATATTAGTATGTACACCTATGTATACTTCTTCCTTAGTCATTTGAATGACTCCCCCTATGTATATGCTGGTAAGTGTAAGTATATATACATATCCTTATGTACTTTTCTTTTCCCTTTTTTTGATATATTGTACACAACTATCTTTGCATATCTGTTCCTTTTCTATATACAATATACATTTCTATTCCTTTTGTACATACACTATACATTTCTTTTCTATTCCTCCTTTTTTGATAATAAAGGCAAAGGTACTTACTTTTTGTCAAAAAGGTGGGAATGTGAGGACTTGATCTCCTCCATCATCTTTTCCCATTTTTCTTTCAGCATTTCTAGAGCCATTTGCTCAAGTGATATCCCTACATGTATATAGTAGATGTTGTCTACTACATACATCTCTAGGGTTGCAATAAAGTTTCTTTCTTCAAAAATATGCTACTGTAGAATAGTAAGATTAGGCAAGATGTTTGCCTGTAGTTCGGTAATCTCACCTTGTAGTTGTGTTTCAACATCCCATATTTATTGCCTTAGCCTATTAGCCTCAATGACCTTGTCATGATGCGCCTTGATACTGTCTGCATTTGAGGTTAGGCTTTGTGCACTCACTGTGACATTAGAATCTATCTCTGCTAATTTTTCACTATTTTCCTTTGTAGCTTTTCAAGCGTGCACATATTTTGAACTAAGGTAATTGCCTCAACAATCATTGGCTCTAATTGATCAGTTAGTTCAAAGAGATTTACCTTGTTCAGTGCCACTTCTTGGCTAATTTTATCAATTAACTTGTATTGATACTTCTTCTCTACTTGTTCTTCCATAGCTTGTTCTACATCTATATTCTGGTCTGTGATTGCATCGGTGAGAACAACTATTTGTTTCTTAACTGTAGCATTTTGTTCAAGTTTCACCTCAGGAAAAAGTTGTTGTAGTATGTCTCTTGCCTTGTCAAGTGCAATTGTTTCCCTGTGTTCCTGTATCATTTTCTTCTGAATGGCTTTCCTTTGACATAGCACTCCAAACTCTTGAATTTTATCACTATCCAAAGTAGTAATATCCCAGTTTGGAACTTCTATTACTTCATCTAATGTAATAGCCAAAATGTCTTTCTTCAATGCTTTCTTCTTCTTCTTCTTTGGTTGGGTGGAAGATTGATGTACTACCATTTGTAGAGCTTGAGATTGGGTGGATTTGGTAGGTGAGGGTCAAGAAGATGAAGCATCCTTTTGTATCTGTTCTGAGTCTACCACCTGGTTTGGTGAAGACGTCTCCTCATTTTCCTTAGGTGTATCAACAGATATATCTTCTTTGAGTTTTGTGCCTTCATCCTACTTGACTCCTTCACTTTTATCTTTTTCTTCAACCTTTCTCAATGTATCCTTAGCTTTGTTATCTGCCTCTTTTTTTTGTTAATTTGACAGTTCTTTCTGATTGTCGGTTGCATCCTTCATTTCTGTATCTGTATCCTTTTGAATGTTGGATGCATCTTTGTTTTCATAAGTACCCATATCCTTGGGTATATCATCATCTTTCTTAGATGATTTATCCTCACTTGATTGAATATCAATAACATTTATTAATATATTCATGTTTGTTAGTGTATTGACTGTTGCAGTGTCAATAGTTGTATCCTGTCTGTGGGTATTGCCCTTTGCAATATTTATGTCTTCATCCTTTTGTACTTCTACTGTAGGGTCTTGTCCTGTAGTGGTATTTACAATGTTTTCTAACCATGATTCATCATTTATATCATCATCTAAGTTACCTTTTATCATTAGCTCTTCTTTGGTAACTTCTTCATCCTCTAAATTGATGTGAATTGGACTTGCTTCTTGATTTTCCTCACTGTTTTTAGGCCATTCTTCATCTATAATATCAACCTAATTCTGGCTGGTTATTTGAACTTCTTCACTATCTAACTCAGCTATTGAGTTATCTCTTTGAGTGACAGTTTCCTTCTCATAACTACTCTCCTCAACATGATTGAGTATCTTGCTCCATTTATCATGAGCTTCTTGTTCTAGTTCTATAAACTTCTCTTCCAGAAATTTGTAAGCTCTCATTTTGAGTAAGAAATTTTTCTCATATTTCTCCATGATTTCATTGATTTCTTCCCTTTTTGATTTAGGAGGCATAAGAGAAACAAGTACTCTTTCTCTTATCCTCTTCTCCTAATGGAGTGCAAATGTGAACCTCGAAGATAATATTATCAATAGTTCTTATGGTACATCACGTGCTTCATTTGTCTAAACAAATTTCCTCCTTTTGATAGGTTGCCTAACTGGTTGTTTTTCCTTTGATGTGTAAGGTTTCCTTTTATACACCTTTCCTTTTACCATCGGAGAAGGAGTTGCATCCTTTTCTGTTTGACTCCTCGTTCTTGATTTCTTAGGTGGAGGAGGAGGTGGTGAATTAGACTGCTCTTCCTCTGATTCATTTTTCTCTACTATATCACCAATGGGTAGCTAGTCCTCGGTGAGTTCCTCCTTACCCTCTTGTTCCTCTTCACCTTCCTTTTCTTCTTCATCTTCATAGCATAAATGTAAATGCATATAAACAAACATTAAAAAATTCATGAAAATGATTTTCACATGACACAAGTATTTGATAATGTAGAAACCCTTGTTATAAGGTAAAAAATGCAGTGGGGATGAAACCCACAAAGCTTCACTATCTGTAGAATAGAAGGTTCCTATTAGGGCTACAAGTTGTGATCACTTCTGATGATCTTACCCTATTAGGAGTAACATGTTAGACTTGTTAAGTCTACTGAGTTAAGATATTTTAACAACATAATGTATGTGTGCACTCGGTTAAGAGATTTACATAAAGACTGTTAAGTCTACCTTGTGAAAGGATTTTGCTATTTGTTACAATTGTTAGAGAGAAAAAATATATGACCTGATTGATGAAATCTGAAATTGCTAATTAAAGATCCATTAAGTTCACAAAATCTATATATCACCTATTGTGATGGATAATACTTCTGTTCTGCTCGGTAGCCTTGTATGTAGTTCTTCATAAACTAAATTCTTCTTTATCTATCCTTGTGCATGAAACTCTCTGTCTAATCCATAGATGTCCTTGGTGGCTATAATCCTCATCTTTCTTGATTGATTATTAAATATATATGTATAAGATTTTGACCTAATTAGGTTTCACACTTTTCTTAAAAAATCTAAGATCAATGGTTTACAACATGACCTTGATCTCCTAGTTTGCATGAATACAATCAGTTAACTAATTACATCCATAATTAATGCTTTTCTTGATCCACAAGAAATGGTTGTCCAGCTAAGAAAAAATATATTTTAAAGATTCAAGTGCTTTAGCTAAAGTGTACTTCAAATCCACTTTTTTTGGTGAATTGTTGTCTCTTGGTGTAGACTGGTGCTCGGTGATGTCTCTATAGATTGGTGCTCAGTGATGTCTCTACTCGATGTTCAAAAATTTTTGGTGATCATTGTGCTCAGTGAATACTATCTCTTGGTGAGTGTTGTCTCTCGGTGATCTAGAGTCTTCTTGTATACTAATGACAACTTCTGATCCTTTATGGATTATCACTGCTAAAAAAAATTAACACTATCAAAAGAAATGTTAAGACTTGGAATAAGGAAGTGTTTGGAGACATTTGCCTATCCAAAAATAGGGTGTAGACTGCAATCAAGGAGATCCAAGATCAAATTCAAAAAGAAGGTGTCACTAAGGATCTCAAAAGTAAAGAGAATAACTTGCTGGCCAATTATCACAATATTATATCTAAAGAGGAGACCTCCTGGAGACAAAGGTCAAGAGTTCTTTGGCTAAGGTTAGGGGACAAAAATACAAGATTTTTTTACATGACTCCTATGAAGCATAAGGCGGTTAACATAATTTGAAGCTTGATTATTAATGCAAACATTATTAGGAAAGAATAGGACATCAAAAAATTAATGCTTAGCCACTTCTCCTCCCTCTTCTCCATGGAGGATAATTAAGTCCTTCTAGATCAAGATAAAATCCTGTTTTCTATCCCGTCTTTGATTGATGCCACTATTAATGCGAGACTTAAATCTATCCCCTCGGATAAGGAAATTAAGTCAACTATTTTTTTTTTTAAAGGTTATAAGTCCACTGGCCCTTATGGATTTCCTATGGTCTTGTTTTAGTAGTACTGGGACATTTTAGGGAAAGATGTAATTGTTGTGGTCAAAGAGTTTTTTGGAACTAAAACTCTCCTTAGGGAGATCAATGTGACCTTTCTGGTTCTAATTCCCAAAAACCTAGATCCAACATAGTTGATGCTTTCAGACCGATAAGCCTCTGTAACTCGTTGTATAAAATCATTTCAAAAGTCCTTGCATCAAGGATCCCGTCGATTCTGCCTTTGATTATTTCACCTGAGCAGAATGGCTTTGTGCCTGGAAGGAAAATCCTGGACTCTATTATTATTTCTTATGAAAATATTCATTCTTTAGAGGTGACCAGGAAACAAGGATTCCTTATGAAGTTGGATCTCTCAAAAGCTTATGATAGGGTGGATTAAAACTTTTTGCTGAAAGTCCTCCATTCTTTTGGTTTTGATAAGGGATTTACCAAATTAATTATGCAGCTAGTCACCACTGTGTCTTACTCTATCATTATCAATGGGGGATGTTCCAATTTGTTTAAACCAATGCAAGGATTAAGATAAGGTAATCCTATCTCCCATATCCTCTTTGCTATCCTGGAAAAATGTTTGGCAAGGTATATTAATAATCTTGTGGGAGAAGGCTTAATTTTTGGTCTCCAACCATCTTGTGCAAGATCTGTTTCTTCCCACGAGAAATTTGTAGATGATAAAATCATTATGGGGAATGATACCATTAAAGAATATAGAAATTTGAAGAAATCACTTTCCACATATGCCTCGGCCTTTGGTCAACTTATTAACTAGAACAAAAGCTCAATTTTCTTTACCAAAACACGTGAGGTGAGACAAAGAAAAATCTCTAATATTTTGGGATGTTGTGTAGGTGCTTTGCCTTCATCCTATTTGGGCCTTCTGCTATGTTCTAAACCACTAGACAACTTCTGGAACTCTATCATCAAATGATTCAATAACAAGTTGGATGGGTGAAAAGGGACCATTATAAGCAATGCTGGGAAGGTCCAACTCTTAAAATTGACTTTACAAAAGCTCCTAGTTTATGCCTTGAGTCTCTTTAAAATCCCCCATAAATTTTCCATAATTATTAAAAGAATCCCAAAAAGATTCTTGTGGTCAGGGGTGGAAGAAAATAAAAGACTAAGTCTAGTGGCGTGGGAAAGTGTATGCAATCCCAAAAAATTTGGGGGTCTTGGTTTAAGATCTATTATAAATGTCAAAAAGGCCCTTCTTGCCAAACAAATATGGAGAATATATGGGAAAAAGAAAGAATGGAATGTGATCATCAGAAACAAATATCTCTATAACTCCAACTCTTTGAAGAATTTCCTTAATGTTGGAGATAATTTTCATGGTTCTTACATATAGAATAACATAAGCACGTCAAAAGATCTATTTACTAAGGGAATGAGGTGGAAGCTGTGGGATGGTAGGAAAATTGATTTCTGGGAAGATAGTTGGTTACAAAAAGACCTCCTTTCTAAAAAATAGGACTAGAAGAAAGCTATATACAGATGTAAAAAAACTATTGGAGAAAAAGTTAAGGACTAATGGCATGCTAATAAATGGATAAATCTGGGAGACATTGACAGAAGGATTCTACCCCTCCAGCTTGATCTACATTCCTCGTTTGTCAAGGATAACAATCTTGATGATATTATTTGGGCTCCTAACCTAGATGATATCTATACTATGGACTCTACATGTGATCTTTTAACATTGGATGAGGATAGACCTGGTTGCATGAAAGTTTAGTATAAATTTCTCATTCCTAAAGTCAATTTATTTTTCTGGCTTTTATATCAAAATAAACCCCTAACACTAGATAATCTCAGTAAAAGGGGTCTCTTTCTTCCTAATAGATGTTTTTTGTGCATGGAGGAGGCTGAATCTTGTAACCATATTATGATGCATTGTTCCTACACCCGTAAGGTTTGGGAGATCATCTTGAGAAAATGGAATCTTTGTTGGGTTTTTCCTCTTCTTTGGAAAGATTTTGTGAATCAATGGAGCTGTCTATTATCGAATAACATGGAGAAAGAATTTTGGATACTTCTCCTTCCCCATTTCTGCTGGCATATTTGGAAGGAAAGAAATAACAAAGTTTTTTGGGAGAAATTCTCCAAACCTGAGGTGGTTGGAAATCATATCTATAGAGGGTTGGAGGAAAACTTAAATTCAATGATCAATGACAATCCTGAGATGATATCTTCACCACATAATTTGGATAACATAAGAAATTGGCATTTCAACACCACTTCTATCAATTCTTCTCATCCTAAAACCAATGCCCGATGATCTTCCACCCAATGAATGGGGCAAAAATAACTTTGATGGGGCCACTAAAGGAAATCTAGGAATGGCTAGAGGAGGTGGTATTATGAGAGATGAGTGGGGTAACTATGTGGGAGTGGTGGTGATCCCTTTGGGTCTTTAATCCAATCATAGATTAGAATCAAAAGAAACCCTTAACACTATTATGCTGGCAGATGAGCTGGGGTGTAAAAAACTATGGCTGGAGGGAGACTCCTTAAATATAATACATAATATCAAAGGCCTAAGTAAACCATCGTGCCCTATTAATAAAATCACAGAGAAAATCAACAACATTGCCTCTAAATTTGAAAGTCTCTATGTGACTCATAAATTTCATGAATCTAAACAGGTTGCAGATGGGTAGGTCAACCTAGGAGTTAAGCATGATGTCATCAACAAGTGGATTGGAAAAAATAAAATTAATGATGAAATCAATAATCTCATTAATCATGACAAGTTCAACCAAAAGGAGGGATTTATTAGATTTATTGATGATAGAGCATGATTTGAATCAGATCTTAAGTACTTGTAAGTCAAAGTGGCGAGTGGTATACAGTGACATTAATACTTGTCTTGTCACACATGCTTTGTGGGTGTTCAAGATGAAACTGGAGCTGAAATTTTTTTATTTTGGGATTTGCGAGTTTAGTCTAAGAAATTCAGAGCCAAAAAATTCTAAGAGAAAGCAGAGTAACAATATTGGTGGGGATAGTTTCATGAAGGAAGAAGAAGAGATGGGAGGTGATCTTAAGAGAGAGGAACCTGTTGATTGCAAAAGGATCCAGGAGAAGGAGGTGTGGAGAAAAATTAAGAAGGGAAGAGTTACTAAGTATCTCAGACGTCTGCATGGAAATGACAAAGATATTACCAGAGAGTTTTTTGTGGATTGGGAGAATGAAAAGGTACATTTATCAAGTAAATATTTCCCTCTCACTTTAGATCTCATTGCTGAAATTATGGGTTTGCCTCTTGAGGGAATTGACTTTTCCAAAGATAAAAAGACTCGGAACAAGGATTTTCCCAAGATAGATGAAGAAAAGGCTCTTCTTGTGAAAGGAAATGTAGATTATGTAAATAATAATAACATTAAGATCATCTGGGTGAAAGTGATTAGGGTTGTTATGGAATAATTTACCCTAGATGGATGATTTACCAGAGTTTATAAATTTCACTTTGTGCTTGTGAAAAAATTCCATCACAAAGCTAGGGTTTATATCTCTTACTTTCTCCTGAGATCCCTCAACCAAAGAAGCACAGACAATAGAGTTAAATCAAGCCTGATACTCCATAAAGGTCTTAGTTTTCTCATTACAAACTATGCACGTGATCATGTTCTAGATATGATACCTAAGAGTGTGGGATGTTAGAAGAGGAATATTGTGAATACTAGCGTAGACAAGAAGGCTAATCCATCTCCCAACAAGAAGACCAGAAAGGCTAATTCTGGTAAAAAAGAGGTTAAGCCATCCATTTTTGATGAAGTGAAAGGTATGATTTTAGAAGATAAAAATGCTTCTCTTTATTCTGAGGATGATTCTCTAGAAAGAGGTGAGAATAGAATTATGGAGAATCCCGAGAAGGATAAGGCTCAAAATGATGTTAATAAGGAAAACCTAGAAGCTAGAAAAGGTATTGATGGAGATTATGTAAAAGATGTTCAACAGGAAATACTAGAAGAGATCATTAACCTGATAAATACCATTATTCAAGATTATGTGGAGGAAAACCACATGGGATTTGATGAGGTTACTGCGAAAGGAAAAGTGGAAATGGAGAAAACTGACAAAGAAGCAGAGAATGGGGTGTTTAATGGCGATGAAGCTGGGTTTATGGAGATGGAGACTCAAGAGAAAAATGATTATGATAAAACCCATGTGGACTCCCCTAGAAATAGTAATAACTAGAAGGCTCACTCAAATCCACCTGATAATCTGACAAGGGAAGAAAATATGGAGGAGGGGAATAGGCAAACTCAGAACGATTCTTAGGAAGCCATTTTTGAACAAGGCTTCAACACAAAAAGGGTTAAAAGCATGAGTATCCTACAAGCCGCCAGAAATAAGGCCTACAAGCCTCCAGAAAGAAAGGTCATCTGTGTGTTCAACATAGACAAGTGGGAATTCCATGACATTCAACACCTGCGCATCAAATACAAAGCCTTGGATGTGAGGAATTATGTGTTGGAGAAATAGTTTATCTAATGAGGAATAATCTAGAAATGTATAACATAGGTAAGAAGGATTTTAGTAAGATAACAGAGAATTCCTATTGGCTGGAAGACAAGATTAATAGCACCATTGAAAGTAAGATAACCCCTATTATGGAAATAGTTAGCAACAATGACATTATGCTTAGGAAGCTACTAACTATGAACAACATGGGGATGAAATCTATGATTGATAGTCTTAAAGGCCTGTATGCCATGCTGGAGGAGATTAAAAATAACAAAAAAGAAATCAACATTGAAGATGAAGGTCGGAGTCAGGAAATTTAGACCTTGGGCCTGGGGATAGGGACTAGATAAGGCACTAAAAATAAAACCACTCCCTAGTCCAAAGATCTTACTAGCTTGAAGTAGCGAATCCTGAACATGCAGATTCAGCTGGTGGAGTCTGAAGAGTTTCTTAAGATGCTGGAGTGACTTCTTTGCTGGGGGGTTTGTTTCTTTTGTCCGTTGAGAGGTTTCCTATTTCACATGGTTTTTTTTAGGGTTTAAAAACTACTTTGTAATATCTACGGTTGTGCCCCTATTTGTAATAGTCATTTCTATTGGTAGTAGTTATTTTTTGGTGGCGCTTTAATGTTTTTTCTTTTCTTTCTGCTGTAAAGGGTTCAAGCCCCCTTCAAAGCCCCATTGTAACCTTAATAAAAAAAATTTACACATATAAATTGATATACCTACAACACTAATTTATATAATAATAGGTGATATGAATCTATCAGATACTTGAGATAGATTTTATAACAAAGTTTTAAATAATTTCATAATTGTACCTTTTTAGCATAATGATCTAATTGAACAAAAAAGGATGGAAAGAAATGTAAAGAAATAATAATTCATTTGAATAATATATACATTTACCCTAACCATATTTTTGATTCCAATCCTAACCCTAACCCCAACTATAATGTAAACCCTATTCTTAACCCTATACCTAACTATAACCATAATTCTAAACCAAACCCTAATGATAACCCTAACCAAACCCAAATCTAAAGCCTACACTTAAATATACTTATGTAAGACTAGAAAAATGTGTAAGATGCATATCTAGGTAACTAGAAAACCTTAAACAATATGCAAACCCATCTAATCTAACATTAGAGCCATTGAAATGAGAATTCAAAACATATGTAAACAACACATAAAACCCCCTTCAAATGATGCTTGAAACTATTCTCCTATCTTCTCCATTGAATTTATTTCATGTTGATTTAGTATTTCTCTTTTCCAATGATACAATTGCACAAATATTCAAAAGCCAAAGTTGATAGCAAGAAGATTAGGAGATAGTGGTTCCAACTTGAATGAGATAATTGAATCTCAATTAATAGGATTAGAGAGACAATTTGCAGGAATAGAAAGGAATGCACAAATTAGTATGCATAAATCAATGTATAATTTAGGGAAAAGGAAGAAGGAAATTAAAAGGAAATTAGAAGCACAATTAGGGGAGAAATGGATAGGGAAAGGTGGAAGAGCTCATGGAGCTAATTAATACAGAAAATGAAGCACAATTAAAGGAGGGAATGTACAAGTTCAATTTTTGAATATAAAAACTCATTATTCCCTCAAATTAGGAATTTTAGGAATTAGGAAAATCCCATAACTCAAAAATATGAGAAATTAAATATTTAGGCAGACATTAGGGAAAAGGGAATAACAAAGTCAACTTATTTATTCGATTAGGACATAGAAATTAATCTATGGGTTATTCATCCCAAGAGAGAAAATTAGTGAATCATTGACCAAATAGAAGGCATTAATGCACAATTGAATTGGTTTTGATGATATTAATAAGGATTATGATAGCTCCGAGGCATTGATGAACTTTTACAATGCGCTCAAATAATGATGTTTGAAAATGATCAAATAGCATTAATGAAATTTTATGATGCCATAGGATTGATAGAAAATAAGGAGACATTGATGAAATTGGACAATTTTCCTGAGATAATGATGATCTGTAACAAAATTGATGAACTTGGACAATACTATTCAATTAATGACAATAGGTTGATAACGATAACATTGGTAAATTTAGAAAATGCTATTGAATAGGTGATAAAAATATACAACGTATTGATGAACTTGGACAATGGTCTTGAGGACACATTGACGAATTTGACAATGCTCATAGATTGATGATGATAAGGCATCGATGAACTTTGACAATTCCTTGGACAAGATTGAAAGCAATAACATCAATGAACTTTGACAACACTATAGAAGGAGGATTGAAAAGAGATGAGGCCCTGATGAACTTTGACAATTTCCTAGAATGATATAAATGATTTTGGAATGACCTTGGATTGATTTAGGAAGATTAAGAATGATTACAATTGATTAGGATTGGTTTAGGAAGATGATCAATTTAGTCAAAATGAGAGAAATGTTAGTAATTGATGAAATGGAAGAATGACACTATATTAGTGAATAGAAGACATGTTAAAAAGGGAAAACATAGGTGTGAACCATTTTTGGTTGTCTACATTTTCCCCCTCTTTGATATAATGTGATTATGAGCATTATGTCAAATAAAAATTAAAAATCATGCCCCAATGGATTGATAGAATGGACGTAGGATGCCCCCTCGAAAAATTAAATAAAATTGACATGAGGATAATTTTTTGAAAAGAGAAGTGATTGAAGGGATTGACAAAAGAAATGCTAGGAGAAAGAAGAAATTAGATGGAAGAGAAGAACAATTACTAGTAGTTATGAAGCATGCTTTAATAAGTGCATTATTGCCATAAGAGCTATATTTAATATGGTAAATAGTTGCATCACACCATGAAACAGAAATTCAAAGTTATAATGCGAACAAGGAATGTTTTCATCCATCCCAAAGCATATGGAATACATGCCCTAGAAATTTATGAAGAACACCCCACAAAAAAAAGGAAAAAATAAAATAAAGGACCATGAACCATCCCAACCACTCTCATCACTTAGTGATATCTTGGAGTAGCATAAGAACATGATTGAAGATAAATGAAAAAAAGATAAGACTCATTATACCAAGAAAATCAACAATCATTCTGATCTTATTGTCAAAGTTGATAGTTTGTGTGATTAATGATGATGATGTCTAGTTTCAGGAATGGAGTACCCCTTTTAAGACAGATATCATCTGGTTTCGAGTATACCACACATGTATAAGATAAAGTGATGATTGATAAAGGACAAATTGATGATGTTGATTGATTGATATGACAATTTTGATTAGAATAATTGCTAATTGGATTGGATAGTTTGTCTGTTAATGCGTGATTTCATTAAGCCCAAAGTTTGATAAGTCTTAAAATTGTGTCTGCTCAAATGTTTATCTATTGCAAGGGACAATTTATTTGTGACAAGAAAAAAAAGTTTTTTGTGATTTTTTTTTTAGGACATTTTACAATTTTTATGGATTTTTTTCATGTCTTTTTATGATTTTTATTGAGTTTTTCAGAATCATATTTGATTTTTTAAAGATCGTATTTGATTTTTAAAGATTTGTTAATGGTATTTTACAATTTTTAGGATTTTTTCACAACATTGTGAATTTTTTTTGGGTTTTTTTTTTAAATTGCCCCCATTGTCTAGCAAGGGAATGACATTGTGAAAGGAGAAATTAACTAGTAGATGGGTGAAGGCAAAGAGTCACTTACATTGGATCTGTTTGGGTGCCAATGACTATCCTTGAAATGTGAAATGTTTTTGTGCCAAGCGGAGGGACAAGTTAGGACAATGATAGGATAAGGAATTTTTTTTTGACAATGGATGGAAAATGATGCATAGGAATGGACATGTTAAGAGGTTTATTTGAAAACATATTTTTCAGTTAATGTCTTTATTTTACATCAAGGCCAAAGTGGGGAGTTTGGATAGGATAATGATAGGACATGGATAGGGCAACAATAGGATATGGATACAATATGCAAGATCAATAAGGGATGATGTATATGAGTGAAAGGTTAGGATAGGATAATAAATATGGACCAAAGGGATGTAGAAATGTAAAGGAGATAGGACATGTGATGCTTCTAGGAAGATCCATAGTCTTGTCTAGATCAAAGTTGGGAAAAACGAAAATATGGATAAGGGATATGGCAGACATGACATGGGTGTGATAGTATAGGAAAATAAGGATAAAACCTAGACCAAGTATGGAATGCAAGAAGTTCATAAATTAGACATGATGCTTGTTTACCAGGTTTTCATCATGGTACTTGTCCAAAGTGCACATTTTCCAAGTTTTCACTATGGGACAAAAATGTTTCTCTTTATTTTATTTTTTTTGTGTTATCAACATGTTTGTTCAAGTTTTCATTAAGGCAACATTTTTCTTTTTGCTTTTTTTTGACTTTTTGACATGTTAAGAAGAAACTGGACGCACGACATGACATGGACAGAGAACTCAAGCATCTTTATTATTTGAATTTTTCTTTTGAACGATATACAATAATGGACCATGATACTATGCACAAAGATGTTAGTAGGGTAAAGTCAAAGGGATATGAAAGGGGATGAATGGTTAAGAATGGATAAGGATTTAGGAAAAGGATTAGATAGGCTAGAAGAAAGTATGGTAAATGGTTGTTGGATGATGGAGGGAGTGAATCAAGGATGGGTTTTTAATAGATCAAGATGGATGCAACAACATTTGCACACACCTTGAGGGTTGATGGAGTGATGGAGGAAAAAGGAGATTTAGGATTTGGAAGAATTAATGCAGTAATGAATATGGATTTTGTGACACAATGACCCAAAATGGATTTGGAAGGTGGGAGACATTTAGGAGGGATAGCAACTTTGGATGTCAATGTGTATTTTCCTTTAGGACTTTGTGTTGTAAGAAGCTTCTTGGGAATCCACACACATTTTGATTTTTCATTTTTTTGCGGGTCCTTAGAATGCATTGATTGCATTAGAGATTTAGGAACTCATATTGTTTTTATATTTATGTTTTTCTCAATGGGCCTTTTTGGAATTTTTGATATTTCTTTTTCTTCTTTCAGGATCATATCTTGCTTTGTTCTTATGTCAATTAGACTGGACATGTTGATCCTTAACTGCATGTGAATTAATTTTGTTATAAATGTTATGCTTGGCATCAAAATTTCTTGGAATGAGACTGGATTTAATGAATAGATAGGAATGATGTGGGGGATTTTCAGATGGATGGAAGGTTCTCCAAGATGAGTGCCTTTGTTGAATTGCAATTGAGAAATGGTAATTGGGTTGTGAGCTAGTGGAGGGAGGAATATATGGACCTAAGATTGATGGAAGGGTTGAAGGGGGAGGTATTGTTAAAATAACTGAGAGGGGGGGGGGGGGGGNGGAATCAATGGCCTTAAAAAAAATTCAAAAAGATCCAACCAAATTTTTTTATCTCAAATATAATACCTTCAGTTATATTACAGTCCTAGTTTCATCAAGATGTATGCCATAAATAGTCTTAACAAATATAAACTGCTTAGTAAGATATATTATTTATCTTTTCTAGACTTTACCGAGTAGCATCAAATAAAATTAGTGTTAAATGACCAATCTAGCTTCAATAATGTGTAAAACAAAATATTTATGCAATGAAACATATAAAAATTTGATACATAGAGTTTAATGTGGAAACCCACTAGGGGAAAAACCACCAGGGAACGGTAACCCAAAATATTTTCACTCTTTTGAAATGAGCTCGGTGAAGATCCTGTTAGATTGAATTTAGAATAAATGAGAGGGGAGGGGTGATCAGTTATCCTTAGGTATAGATGTAGTAAATAAAAACTTTCTGTACTTCAGATCTACTCGGCAGCAGTAGCATATGTCAACAACTTTAATCATGCAGTTTACTATCAATCAAAATTTACTTGCAGTAACATAACAGTAAAGAAAACCATAAGAATTCACACAAGTTGACACAAGTATTTAACATGGAAACCCAATATGGGAAAAACCACCAGTAACATGCTACCAATTTTTCACTCTTCTGAAGTGATGCCCTGTGAGGAGCCAACCCTGTTAAAGCTTATAATAACACACTGCTAGGTGTGACCTGGTTAAAGGATTTAATCACCCTGTCAGGAGTGGCCTTACTAGAGGACTTAGAAAATTCCAATCTGAATGTCACCTTGTTAGAGGATTTATACAAATGACTATTAAGTCAACCTTGTTAAAGGATTTAACTGATACAATGGTAAGAAAGTAATCAGTAGTTTGTGATCTGGTACACACAACTTACTTTGCAATTTAGATCCAATTACAGCTTTGATGTTAACTTACTGGATAGCCTGCATTGTCATTTCAACCCTCTAATCTACTTGGGAATCTGTCAAGCAATCACACATGCAACTTTCTACTTATGTCTTTTGCCTTCTCTGCTAGATCATGCTAAATAGTAAATCAACTTTGCAAATATTTTGCATACACATACATTCATCCACACTTGCATACACAATGAATAACCCCTAAGGTTATCATATACCTCTCTATCTAGGTCAGATAAATATTTTTCCACTTAAACAAGATCGTAGATCTTAGGTTAGGTCAGATCTAATGGATCATTCCATCTTTGCATTACATTTAATTCTCCAAAGTAGTCTCTAATTAAATCTTGAAACCATGCATTAATTATGGTTACCCATATATTAAATGACATGGATCAACCTTTAATTAACATTACATATCCCAATAAAATCAACTAAGTCGGCCAGAGATCTCAAATCTGATCAATAATCAAATTACTATAAATCAGCCTTTATTACTGTTTCCACTCAGCAATTTCAATGGTGCTCGACATTGAGCAATTTTTTTCTTGTCACAAGCAACTTTACTCGGTACAAGAAACTTTGCTTGTCATAAGCAACTTTACTTGGCACAAGCCAAACTTTCTTGACACAGAACAACTAGAAAAACTATCTTTGAAAGATAAACAACTAATTACTTTGCCAAAAAGCCAACTGATCAGATACCCTTTGAATTGCCTTATCTCAACCATTCACTTGGTCTTCTTGTTAAATCTTCTTCATCAACAATATATATGGTACTCAAATAGATAGAAATAGTCTCACCAGTAAAGGTTTGACATCAATGAAAAAATAAAAATTGCTTGCAATGTCACTTTCCAACAGAGCCAACCATGTTAAAGGTTACAATACACACTATTAAGTGTGACCTTGTTAGAGGATTGAAAACCAACAGTTTGTCTATTGACCTAGCACTCACTATGCTGTCAGCAAGAAAAACCTTTTGATACTCTTGAGTATCTCAATACAATAAGGGCTGTTAAACCCCACTCGGTTAAGATATTTTATATACCAATGGTTAAAATGATACAATAAGTGATCTATTCAAAATACAACTTTGATTTGAAAATATTCAGATCTATTGTTAGTTCTATAATACCTCTCTAATCAATATACACTTCAGTTGCTTTTCTTTCTCTCTTTAATCTTCTCGATGAATTCTTTGTCCTCTATTGCTCCATGTCTGCAGAATTCCTTGGCTCTATTCTTCAACCTATATGATCAGATATGCATGAAGAGTTTTTTATTCACACAAAACATATTCAACATTCCTCCCTTTGATAATGAATTCATTGTCTCTTTATATAAACATGATTAGCCACTCAATCTCCTTGCTTTTTTCATAGATCTCTTCTTGATCTGTAAAAATTTCCATGCATTGCTTTATCTTGTAAATCTCTCCTTTAGTTTTATTCCGTAAATCTCTCCTTGATAATTGTGAATAAAACATGCTTTAAATCTCCTTCCTTGCTTTAGTTTAGCTAATCGTTAAAAATAAAACAATCAATCAGTCAATCCCTAAATTGTAGCTCTACCACCTAAGCAATTTTGTCGCAAGATATGCTTGGTCATTAACTTTAGTTATGCTTGTTCATTAACTCTAGTTACTACAGTGCTCAGTATACACTTTCTTGGTAACACTTGCTTGGTTTCTATTGTTCTTGTTATACACTGTGAACTTCTCGGTGTTCACTATCACTCGGTGTATACTGAATTTTTCTATTTTACCGACAACATAAACTTTGTCTCTTCATATCTTCAAGGTTATGATAATATATGTATGAAAAATCAAACCATATCAAGTTGACATCAATGAAAATACAATAGATTAATTGATTAAATGTCTTGCATTCACTTTTGCAGCTTGGTGATCATCAACTTATCATCTTCAAACATTCAATCAGTTATAGTTCATCAGGTATACATTTGGATTTGGATTTGGAAGGGATACTAATGCCTTGAGATTGAGCTTTGTTAGTGAGGTCATAACCTTTAGATTTTTCTTTCATATTAAAGGGTTATAATATACATTTTGCATGGAATTATAACCCTTTTACTTGATAATTTTTTCTTTTATTGGTAGGAAACTTGCTACAAGATGCGAGTCTAATATTTTGAGGTGGACATGTTACAGAAGGATTAATGGAATCGTGAAATGAAACAAATTGGATGGAAGAAGAGGAACCCATTTGACATGTAAGTAGTGCATGAACAACTTGCACAGATGTGCTCAAATCATAAGGGCAATCAAGAGGTGCAATGGGATCTTGCGATCAAATAGGAGCAACGCCAGGATCATTGGGTAGGATAGGATCTTGATGGAGATATGGAAGATTAGGACATGGAGATAGAGGGATGTGGGGATCTTTTGGAGGATCTGGAGGGATGATGGGATATTATTTTAGACACACACATGAAGGGATACTTTGATCTTGACATGGAATGGAATAATTGGAAGAAATGGAAGGGATGTCATGATCTTTCTTAGGAAGTGGAAGGTCAATAGGGTTTGGAAGGGAAATTTTCTCTCAGAATGGAAAGGGATAATTCTGGATAGGAGCGATAAGGATAGTGGGATCATCATGAGGTTCAAGGGAAATGGTATCTTGGTCAAAAATAGGATAGAATTTTTCATTGAAGTGATCTTGGTATTTATTTGATTTAGGACACATTTCTTTGTGCTTTGCCCCATCTTCTTAACATTGGGTATGACTTTGGACATGCGTGGGGAGATTTGGAAAGGGGTCAATGTTTGAACATGAAGGAGATGGACTTTGGATAGGACTCTCATGAATGCGGTTTCATGAAGATGGAGAACATGATGGAATTTGTTCAAAGGAACTTGGGCTATGTATAGGAATAGCTTGGATTTGTTTTATGGATAGCCATTGGAAGGTTGCATTGTTGGAAGAGTGAGTTGATGGAGATAGGGGAAATTTCTCTTGTGAAGTTTGTAGGGATGAAGGAGTGGAGGGAAACATGGATCTTTCTTAAAGGTAAATTTATTGGGAGGAAATAGGTATGACATCCATATGATTATTTTGGGATGAGGCTTTGCTAGACATGCGTGAATTATTTTTTCTTTCTTTCTTGTCATCCACATGGAAGAATTTTTGAAACAAACTCTTTAAAGATTTAGATTGGGGTTTATTTTTCTTGGGTGACTCTACTAGTGACATCGCATTAGCATTTACATTTTTGCAAAGTTTTTGGATTGAACATATGAATCAAGCATTTTTGGTTAGTGTTCAAAAGATGATATAACACTTGTGCTTGTTTGGGAAAACCTTGGTATTGATTGGATTGTTTGCATGATTGGCATAAAAGTTTGTGTCATTGCTTGAGGATCATTTGGTTGCATTGGGAAAAAGATTGGTTCATAATTTGGTGGTGGTGCCCATTGAATCATACCATAAATTGGTGAAGTAGTTGAAGGGCATGCCAAGTTATAAGTCATTGTTTGTCTTATGTTGTAAAATGACCATGTGTCAAGAGAAGTTTGATTTATCTTGCTTGGAGATTGTATGTTGATTATATCACTTTAAAATGTTACACCTTGTCTTATATCAGGTTGTGGTTTTGATTCTCTGTGTGGTATGAACATGGGTTGGTAAAATTCTTGTTTCCTTTTGAATGCTTGGAACCTAGTGAAGATTGTCACAATGAAGACATGAAAGTGCAAGATTTTTGACTTTTTTGAGAGACTTTTAGGATGAAAATGTGACTTAAGGTATGCAAGGAACTTATTTAAATATACAATTTGAATTATTAGATGATTATGAAAATCTAACTATGGTTTATGAAACTTTGTTTTTTGGGATTTTACACTTTGGAAAAAATTTGGAAGAATGCAAACCTAAGAGCCTAACTTAGGAGAGTGAATACGGATCTTGACTTTAAAAGGGATCAATTGGATAAAGGGATAAAAAGGGACTAGGTCCAATAAAACATGACAAAGATGGAGTGAGACCAAATTATAAGGGGAAGATTTTATAGAGGGACAAAAGGGAGCAAGTCAAGATTATTTCTTTAATGACATAAGGTAAGACTCTAAAAAATGTACTATGATAATTTTGAAAGGCAATATGGAGTTATGATGCAGGCTGAATGCAAGAGGATTATGATTTAAATGCAAGGGAACTAATAAAATATATGCAAAATTGATTATGCTATGACTATAAAAGAATGAAGCAAACCGCAAGGCTCCAAGACAAATGTTTTTGGTCTCCATATGTTCACAAGATTTTGAAACAAGGTATTTTGGGAAAATCAAAGTGTTCAAGAATGTTTGGGAATGGTTAGGATAATATTTGAATGTTTAGGTGTGTTTTTGAAATTTCTCTTTAAAATTTTGAAACACCCACATAAGACACATAAGACAGAATGACCGTTGTAAAATCAAAACAAACACACCACAACCTAAGGCAAGCCAGGACAATAGCTACTAAATTCCCACTTGAAATTTTTTTATCCATGCTTACTCATATAAAATATCTCAGAATCTTGGAGGAATGGGATCCTCCTTACAATGCACTAACTTCTCAGGCACACCATGCTTCGAATCCCAAGGGTCATCACTTCCCAACAGACCGCTATCTCTACTAAGAGCCACAAAAATGTGGGATGTCTTAGTTGGTCTTGGACATTCCACGCTAGTAGATAGAGGAATTTTTGGTGACTAAAACAAGGTTTTTAGTTAGGGAATTCATTTAGGTGTCTATGCATGCAACAAATTAGCTCTATTAAGGAGGCATCCCAACCTATAAAATTTGTGTTTTGTAGGTTTTTACGCACCACAAGGGTACTGGGGGGGATCTTTTGTCGGCATAGAAAAATTGACACTTGTTCCTTGTGACACTAATCATAGTGACATTTTTTATATACCAGTTTAGAAGGGCTCGGCTTTAGCCTGTCACAAGTTGGGCAATCCATGTCACCGACTCTATTAAAGCTCTCAAGAGGTAGCCACTCTAGAAGAATTATATGAATTTCTCTTACACCAAAGATCCACAAAGGTGAGGGGAGAGGATAAGTTCATATAATGCTTAGGATTAAAATATAAAAGGAACTTCAAACACATAATAAAAGTGGTTCCTTTTAATCACCAAAATTGAAGTGTTTTTTAACTACTAAACAAGCACAAAAGTTTTTGAAAGACACACAAGGTCTTCGTCAAGCGTCCTGCATCAAACACATTAGTATTTTATCATTTATCCTTCATCCAATGATTTTAGAGGTTCTAAAAAGATCATTATTAACACCAAAAATCCCCTATTCTAAGCCCATAAGAGAAGTATGAATGAAGATTTACCAAAATGAGCCAAAAAAACCTTGAAAAATAGCAATTGTGCATAACCAGTGACCAATTTGCATAGGTAATGACAAAGTGCATGCTATCATAGAAAAAAAAGTGTGATATTAGAGCCTCAATTGTGTGTAATAAGATCCCCAAGTTCTCAGCTCATGACCAAGTGTGCAAAAAGCCTGACCAAGTGCGCAACTTGTGATTAAAGGCTAAAAATGGACTAAAAACTTGCATATTTGAAGGGTTTTGAAAAAATGAAACACTAAAAAATCAATAAACATGTAATTATGGTTAATTTTATGCCATTTAGGAATTATTAGGAAAGATCAAAATCAGTTTGAAACCCTAGTTAATCTATGTCGAGATTTTGATTGATTTTGAGAAAATTCAGCTAAGCAGATTTGCAATGAATCCTAAACTATTTGAATGTTCATTTTAGAATCCAAAATAAAGTATGATGGGTAATTTTAGGTAATTTTAAACTTAAACCACTTTATTTTACTAATTTTTATCAATTTGAGCCCTTAATTAACCTAGATTGCAATTTAAACAAAATTGAGAGAAAATTGAACCACTAGCTTTGCATGGAATCCTAAACTAGGTGAAGTTCATTTTAGGAAAAAAAAAACTTAAATATGAGATTTATTTTAAGTTCCCAAACTGAAATTTGAGGTAAATTTACCAATTCAAGATTTATTTTCACCATTTAGGGTTCATTAGAGCCTTAGAATTGAGAAAACTAAAAATAGGAAGCATAAAATGCAGAACTTCTTCCTAAACCCTAAAGTGTTGATCCTAAACCATAAATATGCATTCTATTTGACCAAGTGCATAGAAAGGTCAACAAAGTGTGCAGAAAGGTGACTAAGTGAACAATTCTAGGTCCAAACTACGTAGAACTAACACCCAACTAAGCAGAACTTAACCAACTGAGAAGAACTTCAGACTAATTGTGCAAATTTCTTCCAGGACCCTGTAACTACATAAGAACACCAAAATCAGTAAGTTAAGTCATTTTTCACATCAGTTTCACAAAATGTAAGACCAGAAAAAGGTGTAAGATGCATATCTAGGTAAATAGAAAACCCTAAACAATATTAAAACCCATCTAATCTAACATTAGAACCATTGAAACAAGAATTAAAAACATATGCAAATAACACATAAAACCCCTTTCAAATGATGCTCAATTGTTCTCCTTTCTTCTCCATTAAATTTATTTGATGTTGATTTAGTGTTTCTCTTTGCTAATGACACAATTTCACAAAGCTTTGAAAGCCAAAGTTGATAACAATAATGCTAGGAGATAGTGATTCCAACTTGAATGAGATAAGTGAATATCAATTTACATGATGAGAGAGACAATTTGCAGAAATAGAAAGGAATGCACAAATTAGTATGCATATATCAATGCATAATTGAGGAAAAAGGAAGAAGCAAATTAATAGGAAATTAGAAGCACAATTAGGGGAGAAATAGACAGGGAAAGGTGAAAGAGCCCATGGAGCTAATTAATAGGGAAAGTGAAGCACAATTAAAGGAGGGAATGTAAGAGTTAAATTTTTGAATTTAAAAACTCATTATTCCCTTAAATTAGGAATTTAGGAATTAGGAAAATCCCATAACTAAAAAATATGAGAAATTAATTAAATTAGGGAGACATAAGGGAAAAGTGAATAAATAAAATTAATTTATTTATCCTATTAGGATATAGGGATAAAATATGGTTTATTCATCCAAAGAGAGAAAATTAGTGAATCATTGACAAAATAGAAGGGATTAATGCATAATTGAATCTGTTTTGATGATATTGATAAGGATTATGATAGCTACGAGGCATTGATGAACTTTAAAAATAAGCTTAAATAAAGATGTTTGAAAATGATTAAATAACATCAATGAAATTTGATGATGCCATAGGATTGATAAAAAGATGGAGACATTGATGAACTTGGAGAATTTTTGTGAGATAATGATGATCTGCAATAGCATTGATGAAGTTGGAAAATGCTATTCAATTAATGATGATAGGTTGATAACGATAACATCAGGGAACTTGGACAATAGTATCAAATGGGTGATGAAAATATATGAAGCATTGATGAACTTGGACAATTCTCCTGGGGAGACATCCACAAATTTGTCAATGCTCGTGGATTGGTCATAATAAGGCATCGATGAAGTTTGACAATGCCTTGGAAAATATTGATGAAGATAACATCTATGAACTCTGACAACACTATCGAAGGAGGATTGGAAAGAGATGAGGCCTTGATGAACTTTGACAATGCCCTATAATGATATGAATGAGTTTGGAATGATTTTGGATTGATTTAGGAAGATTAGGAATGATTAGGATCGATTAGGATTGGTTTAAGAAGATGATCCATTTTGTCAAAGTGAGAGAAATGTTAGTAATTGATGACATGGAAGGACACAATATTGGTGAATAGAATGATGTTAAAAAGGGGACACATAGGTGTGAACCATTCTTGGGTGTCTACAATTTAATTTTAACCCTAACCCTAATAATAATTCTAACCCTAGCCTTAACCAAAATGCAAGCCCTAATTATAATAAAATTATAATTCAAAACCTACCCTAACCCTAATTAACGCAAGGAGGTGTGCATTTTGGGGCCTAGGGATCTCCCAACTACCAAACCAACTTGCAGACACAACAATGCCGAAGTAACAACATAGTGAGAGAAGAAACAATGGAAATCCTTTCTATTAAATTGATTAAACTCATTACATGTTGGGTTGTAAGGCCTTCCCATTTTTGGCCATATACAATTAGTGAATTACAGATTAGTCTTCATACATGCAAGGTCAGAGACCTGCCTTCTAGATATTTCAATACTTTTATCTTCTATTACAATCAGATAGAAAAAACTCCTATAGAACTTGTCTTGTCACAAATGCTTTGTGGATGTTCAAGACGAAGCTGGAGTTGAATTTTTTTTATTTTGGCGTTTGCAAGTTTAGTCTGAGAAATTTAGAGCCAAATTTTTTTGAGAGAAAGCAGAGTAACAACGTTGGTGAGGATAGTTGTATGAAGGAAGAAGAAGAGATGGGTGGTGATATTAAGAGAGAGGAACCTTCTGATTGCAAATGGATCTAGGAGAAGGAGGTGTGGAGAAAACTTAAGGACATAGTTACTAAGTATCTCATACGTCTGCATGGAAATGAAAAAGAAATTACCAGAGATTTTTCTACTGGTTGAGAGAATGACAAGGTACATTTAGCAAGTAAATCTTTCCCTCTCACTTTAGAGATCATTGATGAAATTATGGGTTTACCTCTTGAGGGAATTAACTTCGCCAAAGATAAAAAGATTGGGATCAAGGCTTCAAAGGATTTCCCTAAGATAGATGCAGAAAAGGCTATGCTTGTGAAAGGAAATGTAGATTATGTAAATATTAATAACATTAAGATCATCTTGGTGAAAGTGATTAGGGTTGTTATGGAATACTTTACCCTAGATGGCTAATTTACCAGAGTTTATATTCACTTTGTGCTCGTTAATAAAATCTATCATGAAGCTAGGGTTTATTTCTCTTACTTTCTCCTAAGATCCCTCAACTAGAGAAAAACAAACAACAAAGTTAAATCAAGCCTGGTGCTCCGCAAAAAGTCTTATTCTTCTCATTACAAACTATGTGCATGTTCATGTTCCAGATTTGATACCTAAGAGTGTGGGATCTCAGAAGAGGAATATTGTGAATACCAGCACAGACAAGAAGGCTAATCCATCTCCCAGCAAGAAGACCATAAAGGATAATTCTGGTAAAAAAGAGGTTAAGCAATCCATTTTAGATAAAGTGGAAGGTATGCTTTCAAAAGATAAAAATGCTTCTATTTATTCTGATATGATTCTCTAGACAGAGGTGAGAAGAGAACTATGGAGAATCCTGAGAAAGATAAGGCTCCAAATGATGTGAATGAGGACAACCTAGAAACTGGAAAAGGTATTGATGGCGATTATGTGAAAGATGTTCAATAGGAAATCCTAGATGAGATCATTATCCTAATAGATAAAATTATTAAAGATTATATTGAGGAAACCCACTTGGGCTTTGATGAGGTTACTGTGGAAGGAAAAGTGGAAATGGAGAAAACTGACAAAGAAGCAGAGAATGAGGTATTTATTGGGGATGAAGATGGGTTTATGGAGATGGAGAATCAAGAAGAAAATGATTATTATAACACCCATGTGTACTCCCCTAGCAACATTAATAACTAGAAGGATGAATCCAATCCACTTGATAGTTCGACTAGGGAAGAAAATATGGAGAAGCAGGTGAATAGGCAAACTCTGAACAATTCTTAGGAAGCCATTCCTGAACAAGAAATCAACACAAAAAGGGTTAAACACATGAGTATCCTACAAGCTTCTATAAATAATGCCATATATGTGTTCAACATAGACAAGTGGGAATCCCATGACATTCAACCCCTAAGTGTAAAAAAAAAAGCCTTGGATGCGAGGAATTATGTGTTGGAGAAATAGTTGATAAGATGAGGAATGATGCATCAATGTATAACAAAGGTGAGAATGTTTTTAGTGAGGTAACAGAGAATTCCAGTTTTCTAGAAGACAAGATTAATAGCACCATTGAAAGTAAGATAACCCCTATTATGGAAAAAGTTAGCAACAATGACATTATGCTTAGGAAGATTCTAACTATGAATAACATGGGCATCAAATCTATGATTGATAATCTCAAAGGCCTGTATGCCATGCTAGAGGGGATTAACACTAACAAAAAAGAAATCAACATTGAAGATGAAGGTGGGAGTTAGGAAATTCATACCTTGGGCCTGGGGACAAGGAATAGATAAGGCACTAAAAAGAAAACCACTCCCCAGCCCAAAGATCTTACTAGCTTGAAGGATTCAATCCTGAACATGAAGATTTAGCCGGCAGAGTTTGAAGAGTTTCTTAAGATGCTAGATTGATTACTTTTCTAGAGGGTTTTTTTCTTTTGTCAGCTGGAAGTTTTCCTGTTTGAATGGTTCTTTTTTGGGTTTAAAAATTACTTTGTAATATCTGGGGTTGTGCCCCTATTTTGTAACTATCATTTCTGTTGGGAGTAGTTGTAATAAAAACAATTACAAATGTAAATTAATATACCCGCAAAACCAATTTATATATAATAATATGCTATATGAATTTAGCAGATACTTGAGATAGATTTTATAATAAAGTTATAAAGAATTTCATAATTATACCTTTTTAGCATAATGATCTAATTGAACAAAAAAGATGGAAAGTAATGTAAAGAAATAATATTTCATTTGAATAATATATACATTTACCCTAACCATATTTCTTACTCCAATCCTAACCCTAACCCTAACTATAATGTAAACCCTATTCTTAACCCTAAAAAATATGCAAACCCATCTAATCTAACATTAGAGCCATTGAAATGAGAATTCAAAACATATGCAAATAGAAAATAAAACCCCCTTCAAATGATGCTCAATTTTTCTCCTTTCTTCTCCATTGAATTGATTTCATGTTGATTTAGTGTTTCTCTTTGCCAATGACAATTGAACAAAGATTTGAAGGCCAAAATTGATAGAATGAAGACTAGGAGATAGTGGTTCCAACTTGAATGAGATAATTGAATCTTAATTTATACGATGAGAGAGACAATTTGCAGAAATAGAAAGGAATGCACAAATTAGTATGCATAAATCAATGCATAATTTAGGGAAAAGGAAGAATAAAACTAATAGGAAATTAGAAGCACAATTAGGGGAGAAATGGTTAGGGAAAGGTGGAAGAGCTCATGGGGCTGATTAATAGAGAAAATGAAGCACAATTAAAGGAGGGAATGTACAAGTTCAATTTTTTAATTTAAAAACTCATTATTCATTCAAATTAGGAATTTAGGAATTAGGAAAATCCCATAACTCAAAAATATGAGCTCGATTAATTATTTAGGAAGACATTAGGAAAAGGGAATAATAAAGTCAACTTATTTATTCAATTAGGACATAGGGAGAAACTATGGGTTATTCATCCCAAGAGAGAAAATTAGTGAATCATTGACCAAATAGAAGGCATTAATGCGCAATTGAATTGATTTTTATGATATTGATAAGGATTATGATAGCTCTGAGGCATTGATGAACTTTGAGAATGCGCTCAAATAATGATGTTTTGATTAAATAACATTAATGAAATTTGATGATGCCATAGGATTGATAACAAATAAGGAGACATTGATGAAATTGGACAATGCTATTCAATTAATGAAAATAGGTTGATAACGATAACATCGGTGAACTTTGAAAATGCTATTGAATAGGTGATAAAAATATAGAAAGCATTGATGAACTTGGACAATGGTCTTGGGGAGACATTGAAAAATTTGACAATGCTCCTAGATTGACGATGATAAGGCATAGATGAACTTTGACAATGCCTTGGAAAAGATTGATGATGATAGAATCGATTAACTTTGACAAGACTATAGAAGGAGGATTGAAAAGAGATGAGGCCTTGATGAACTTTGACAATGCCCTAGAATGATATATAAATGATTTTGGAATGATCTTGGATTGATTTAGGAAGATTAGGAATGATTAGGATCGATTAGGATTAGTTTAGGGAGATGATCAATTCGGTGAAAATGAGAGAAATGTTAGAAATTGAGGATCTGGAAGAACAAAACAATATTAGTGAATAGAAGACATGTTAGAAAGGGGACACGTAGTTGTGAACCATTTTTGGGTGTCTATATTTTTCCCCTCTTTGATACTGTGCGATGATAAGCATTGTGTCAAATAAAAATTAAAAATCATGCCCCAATGGAATGACATAATGGAGTTAGGACGCCCCCTCAAAAAATTTACAAAAATTGACATGAGGACAATTTTTTGAAAAGAGAAGTGATTGCGAGGATTGACAGAAGAAATGCTAGGAGAAAGAAGAAATTAGATGGAAGAGAAGAATAATTAGTAGTTATGAAGCATTCTTTCATAAGTGCATTATTGTCATAAGAGCTTTATTTAATATGGCAAATATTTGTGTCACACCATGACACAGAAAGTCAGAGTGATAATGCATCCCCTTTGCATTAAAAAAAACACATTGCAAAAAAGGAATATTTTCATCCATCTCAAAGCATATGGAATACATGCCCCATAATTTTATGAAGAACACCCCACAAATAGAAGGAAAAAATAAAATAAAGGACCATGAACCATCCTAGCTACTCTCATCACTTAGTGATATCCTAGAGTAGCATAAGAACATGATTGAAGATAAATCAATAAAAGATAAGACTCACTATACCAAGCAAGTCAACAATCTTTCTGATCTTATTGTCAAAGTTGATAGTTTGTATGATTAATGAGGATGATGTCTAGTTTCAGGAATGAAGTACCTTGTGTAAGATAGATGTCATCTGGTTTCATGTATACCACACATGTATAATACAAAATGATGATTGATAAAGGAAGAGTTGATGATGTTAATTGATTGATATGTGAATTTTGATTAGATTAATTGCTAACTAGATTGGATAGTTTTTTTGTTAATGCATGATTTAATTAAGTCCAAAGTTTGATAAGTCTTCAAATTGTGTCTGCCCAAATGTTCATTTGTCGCAAGGGACAATTTATTGATGAAAAGAAAAAAATGATTATGCACATGACAAGGAAATGAAATGAGTGTCATAAAATGACATTTATTACTAATTTTTTTAATGATTTTTTTTTGTATTTTTAGGATTTTTCAAATATTCAAGTTTTTTGTGATTTTTTTTGAGGACATTTTACAATTTTTATTGATTTTTTTAACATCTTTTTATGATTTTTATTGATTTTTTCAGCATCAAATTTGTTTTTTTTAAATTTTTTAAAGATCGTATTTGATTTTTAGAGATTTGTTCATGGCATTTTACAATTTTTAGGATTTTTTTCACGACATTATGCAATTTTTTTGGGTTTTTTTGAAATTGCCCCATTGTCTAGTAAGGGAGGGACATTGTGAAAGAAGAAATGAACTAGTAGATGGGTGAAGGCCAAGAGTCACATGCGTTGGATCTATTTGGGTTCCAAGGACTATCCTTGAAATGGGATAACATGTTTTTGTTCCAAGAGGAGGGACTGGTTAAGACAATGATAGGATAAGGAATTTTTTTTTACACTGGATGTAAAGTGATCCATAGGAATGGACATGTCAAGAGGTTTTTTGGAAAACATGTTTTGCATTTAATATCCTTATTTTACATCAAGACCAAGGTGGGGAGGTTGGATAGGATAATGATAGGACAAGGATAGGGCAACAATAGGATATGGATACAATATGCAAGATCAATAAGGGATGATGTATTTGAATGAAAGGTTAGGATAGGATAAGAAATATGGACCAAAGGGATGTAGGGAAGTAAAGAAGATAGGACATGTGATGCTTCTAGGAAGATCCATAGTCTTGTCAAGATCAAAGTTGGGAAAAAGGAAAATATGGATAAGGGATATTGAGGATATGATATGGGTGTGATATGATAGGAAAATATGGATAAAACCTATCTCCAAGTATGGTATGCAAGAAGTTCATAAATTACAGATGACGCTTGTTTACTAGGTTTTCATCATGGTACTTGTCCAAAGTGCATGTTTGCCAGGTTTTCACTATCGGACAAAAATGTTTCTCTTTATTTTATTTTTTTATGTTACCAAAATGCCTGTTTGCCAGGTTTTCAATAAGGAAACTTTTATTTTTCTTTTTTTTTGACTTTTTAACATGTTAGGAAGAAACTGGATGCACGACATGACATGGATGGAGCACTAAAGCATCTTTATTATTTTAATTTTTCTTTTAAATAATATACAATAATGGACCTTGATACTATGCACAAAGATATTGGTAGGGCAAAGTCAAAGGGATATGAAAGGGGATGATTGGATACGAATGGACAAGGATTTAGGAAAAGGATTGGATAGGCTTAAGGAAAGTATGGTAAATGGTTGTTGGATGATGGAGGGGGTGAAATAAGGATGGGTTTGTTAGAATAGTCCCAAAGGATAACTGAGAGGGGGGGTGAATCAGTTATCAGTAACTTTAATTCTTTTTACTTCCTTAACTTTAGAATAGAATAAAGTAAATGCTTAATCAGATAACACAGTACACAACACACAATTTGATTATGGGGAAACCAAATGGTAAAAACCCCGGTGGGAATTAGCACCCACAATGAACTATACTTGTTTATAGGAATCTTTGTTAGAAGATATGTCAACCCTGTTAGGAGTTGTACTTTACAATGCAATAAGTATAGTGACCTGGTTAAGGGTCTAACCCTATTAGGAGTCTTTTATAAATAACCCTGTTAGGGGTGGTGGATTCACTATCCAAAAGATCACTGCTTCAATGGTGAAGGCTACAACCTTTTGTAGAACATATATGCACTATATCTGATGATGAACTGTAGAGTAGACCTGCTATCTTGATTAGTTCTAGTGTATTGTAATCTTCTACTTCTTCTTCACATAGACTCTTGATGAATGAACCACAACTGATATTCTGCTCTATACATTTTTTGTCTCTTTTCGTATCATTCACACTTAGCGTATCACAAATGAATTTCTATAAGTATCTTCCTCAAAGTATGAGATCATGGGACCTATGAGACAACTCTTCATAACATTCTTGTCAGCTCTACTAAGAACACAAACAATATTAAGTCCCCGCAACACAAACTGAATAGATGCGACGCTTCACTAAGTCGGCCTCACCAAATTAACTCTAACTTTGCAATCTTCTTGAAACATGTTTGGCACCTTTAGATAACTATCATCAAATCATAACTAATCATGAATACACACATGCATATCCTAAAGATATGCACAACTCAAGAAACATGTTACATATGTCAGATCTGAACAGATACTCTTCCAGAACTGTAACTGTCAATAACATAATTACACAACTTGACTCAAACATCATATCTAGATTTGTGTGTATGACATAAAATAATAAACATGTCTTCAACATATGTCTAAGCACACAAGGCTTGATATCATCATTCTGATAAGTACATATAGAAACACTACTATGTATTATATGTTGTCATCAATGACAAACATACAATCAATCAACTATATAGAAACAAATCTCCAACAATCTCCACCTTTGACATTGATGGAAACATATGATATTAAAAACATCCTCTAATCATGGTTTCCTCTTTCTTATACAATCTTCTCAATATCCTCATCAAGGATTCCTCTACACTACTCCAATTCTTCTCACTATTTTTATACTCCCCTAGAGTATATGCCCCCCTTACTATATACTCCCTGTTTGACATCAATGGCAAAGGGTGCAATAAAAAATTAGGCATAGGTACTACTCTAGAAGTAGAATATTCAACCATTCATCAGTCACACAGGACTGATGTACTTGCTACTTTATCTAATCAGACTTAGAAGAGGGAATTACTCCCAACTTCTCTCTGAGATACTCAAAAGTATCCTTTCATAAAGGTTTTTTGAAAATATCTCCCAACTGTTCTTTGGTGCTCACATAGTCCAATTTCACTTCTTTGTCTGTAACTTTTTCTCTTAGAAAGTGGTACTTGATCTCTATGTGTTTAGTCTTTGTGTGCATCACAGGGTTCTTAGACATGTTAATAGTGCTAGTGTTATCAGAGTGAATAACAATAGGATAATCAACCTGAATGCCAAATTCTTTAACCATCTGCTTGATCCAAACCATGGTTGAACAATTCAATGCTGCTGTAACATATTCAGCTTCTACTATTGACTGAGAAATATAGTTCTGCTTCTTTCTTGTCCAAGAAACCAACCTGTCTCCAAGAAATACTGCTCCTCATGACGTACTCTTCCTATCATCATTAAAACCTACCCAATCTGCATCTGTATACACATGAAGTTGTACATTCTCTGATTTAGGATACCATAAACCATAGTCTATAGTTCCCTTTAGATATCTAAATATCCTCTTGATTTCCATTATGTGATCCTATCTGGGTTCAACTGCAAATATTCCAACAATGACAACTGCATTAGATATGTTAGGTCTAGATTGAGTTAGATAAATGAGTTTTCGAATCATAGATTTGTACAATGTCTTATCAACTGCTATTGAATCATCATCTTTTGAAAGATTTCTTCCTGTTATCATAGGGGTGCATACTGGCTTACAATCTTCCATCTTAAAGGCCTTCAATATTTCCTTCACATATTTTGACTGATTAATGAATATTCCTTTATCTATCTATTTTATAGGACCAATCATGCTCATTTCAAATTCATTTTGCATTTCTTTTGTAAATGTTGTACTAAGCTTGTCATTACCTCCAAAGATAATGTCATCAACAAATATGGAAAATAGTAATAATCCATCAGGTGTCTCTCTTGTGAATAGGTTACAATCTGCTGCATCTTTCTTGAATCCAATATTGGTAAGATAACCATCAAGTCTCTCATACCAAGCTCTTGGGGCCTTTTTAAGACCATAGAGTGCTTTCTTCAATCTGCATACCATGTCTGGTTTATCTAAAAAATCCTTCAGACTATTCTATGTAAACTTCTTCCTTCAAGTCACCATTTAGAAAAGCTGACTTTACATCCATTTGATAAAATTTAAAGTCTTTGAATGTTACATAGGCCAAGAAAAATTTAATGGCTTCCAGTCTGATCACAGGGGAAAATGTATCAGTGTATTCTATTCCTTCTCTTTGCGCATATCCTTTACATATCAATCTTTCTTTTTTTCTTACTACTGTACCATCTTCATTCATCTTGTTTTTGAATACCCACTTTGTTCCAATCACATTTTTGTCACTAGGTCTAGGGACCAATTCCCATGTATCATTCTTAATTATCTAATCTAATTCTTCTTTCATTGTTTTCTTCCAATCAAAATCATTACAAGCATCTTCAACACTTAAAGGTTCAATCTGTGAAAGTAAACATACCTCTTCAACCATTGCTAGACTTTTTGCTTTTGATCTAGTCAAAACAATGCTGCTCTGATCTCCAATGAAAATATCTTTAGAGTGGTATCTAGATGTAAATTTAGGAATGTTAGGTGTTACTTCTTCTTCTATAACCTGTGATTATTCTCTGCTTGATTCAGGGTCATTGCACGAGACATCAATGCAATCAAAGATTTCTTCAATAATAGTATCCTTGCTGCTAGGCTTGGGTTCATCTTCAATCATAGATGCATATTCATAGTATCTCTCTTGAACCATAAACTGCTCATCAATTTTTACATGAGTACTTTCAATTACCATTTTCAATCTCAAATTGAAACATCTGTAAGCTTTGCTTTTAGTAGAGTAACCAAGGAAAATACCTTCATCACTCCTAGCATCAAACTTACCAACACCATCATCTCTCTTGATGTAGCACTTGCTGCCAAAGATTTTGAAATACTTTATAGTAGGTACATTACCAAACCAAATTTCATAGGGTGTCTTATCTGCGCCTGGCCTCAATTGAGTTCTATTGATAGTATAGACTGTTGTATTCGTTGCATCTCCCCAATATGTGTGCGCAACTTTTCCTTCAATCATCATAGTGCGTGCTCTATCAGGTATAATCCTATTCCTCCTTTCTACAATCCCATTCTATTGAGGGGTTCTAGGAGCACTTAACTGTCTTTTTATTCCATGTTCTTCATAGTAATCATAAAACTGATTAGAGGTAAACTCTCATCCTCTACCTGATCTTAGATATTTCAGTTTTAATACAAATTCATTCTCAACCTTAGCTTTGAATATTTTGAAATTCTCAAAGGCTTCAGATTTCTCCTTTAAGAATGCAACCCACACCATCCTTAAAAAATCATCAAAAAATAAAATGAAATACCTTTCTCCGTAGTATGATCTTGTTTGAGTAGGACCACATAAATCTATATGCACTAGGTCCAATTTTTTTTCAGCTGAGTTCTGCTTGCCTCTGAAAAAACTCCTTACATGCTTTCCCATAACATATTCCCTGCACATTGTGTCAACTGGTCTTGCAATACTTGGAAGGTCTCTGACTTCCTTGACATTACTTATCTTTACTATGTTATCAAAATTGATATGACAGAGTCTCTTATGCCATAACCAACTGTTATCCACTTTTGTAACAAAACAACTTACATAAGAATTGAGCTAAAAAACATTACCTTTTTTTTTGGAGCCTGATGCAATTATGTCTCCATCCTTTTTGTTAATGATGCACTTGTTGTATTTGAACTCCAAATGATAACCTTTGTCAAGTAGCTATCCAACACTTAGCAAGTTATGATGTAATCCATTAACATATAGAACATCATCTGTCCTGTTCTTTCCATCCAAGGTGATAGAACCTCTACCTATGATAGGTTTAGGAGTGTTATCTCCAAATCTAACCATACCACCTTGTATTTTTCTAAATGAAAAAATCTATCTTTGTCACCTATCATGTGATGAGAGCATCCAGTATCAATGATCCAATCAGTTCTGATGTCTGCTTTGGAAATTAGGGCTAACTCTTGTTCCTCTTTTTCATCTGCAATGTCCATTTCTTCGAGCAACCTTTCCATGTCTCTAAGGGAAATGAATCCAATTTCATCTTCTCCCAAATCTTCATTAGTTACACCTTCTTCAACATGGTAACATTCCTTCTTATATTTAGGTTTGTAATCAAATATGAACTTCTTGACTCTTCTGGGACACTTAGATGCAAAGTGACCAATCTTGTTGCATGAAAAAAATTTGAATGGAAGCTATCCTTCATATTTTCCTTTTCCTTTCTTTTCTCTTTTAGCAATCATAGCAATGATATCTTCTAGTTATTCATCAACTTCTTCTTTCTCATTATGGCTAGAGATGTGTAAGGATTTCTTACTATGGACCAAGGCTTTGAAAGCTATTTCACTTTTAGGTTCAGTCTTTAATCTTGATATCTCAAATGCAGATATTTTTCTGATCAAAGTCTCTCTCTTGAAGTCTTGTGAGAATTGCATGGTTTCCTCTAGAATGCTTATCTTGTTTTCATAGTCATATTTTAAGGTAGTTAGCAACTTTTCCATTATATCTTCCTTTGATATTTCTCCACCATTGTTTCTGATTGCAGAGATTGCTTCACTAATCCTTTGATTATAAGCTCTAATGTTCTCTTCAGGTAACATCTCAAGACTATTGTATTTATTTTTCCATGTCTTCCTGTGCACATTCTTTGCTTGAATATCTCCTTCAAACATATCTTCTAAATACTTCCATATGGTGTATGCTCTGTCAATTTTCTTGATCTCAAAAAATTCACTGTTGGATAGGGCGCTGATTAGGGCTTCTTTAGCAATTACATTATTGGTAAATATTTCCTTTTGTCTATTAGTAGCATCATCCTTTGAAAGGTCTTTCAGAGATGGAATAACAACTTCTTGTGTAGCTATCTCAAAGATCTCAAAGCCAACACACTGTAGATGTGTTATCATTTTGTTTTTCCAATCCAGATAATT
>MU220510.1:48378-82453 GCA_018584345.1 Thuja plicata | reverse complement strand
AAAGGATAACTCAGAGGGGGGGGGGGGGGTGAATCAGTTATCAGTAACTTTAATTCTTTTTACTTCCTTAAATTTAGAATACAACACACACAATTTGATTATGGGGAAACCAAATGGTAAAAACCCCGGTGGGAATTAGCACCCACAATGAACTATACTTGTTTATAGTAATCCCTGTTAGAAGATATGTCAACCCTATTAGGAGTTTTAATTTACAATGCAATAAGTATAGTGACCTGGTTAAGGGTCTAACCCTGTTAGGAGTCTTTTATAATTAACCCTGTTAGGGGTGGTGGACTCACTGTCCAAAACTCACTGCTTCAATGGTGAAGGCTACAACCTTCTATAGAATAGATATGCACTATATTTGATGATGAACTATAGAGTAGACCTACAGTCTTGATCAGTTCCAGTGTATTGTAATCTTCTACTTCTTCTTCACATAGACTCTTGATGAATGAACCACAACTGATATTCTATTCTATACATTTTCTGTCTCTTTTTGTATCATTCACACTTAGCATATCACAAATGAATTTCTATAAGTATCTTCATCAAAGTATGAGATCATGGGACCTATAAGAAAACTCTTCATAACATTCTTGTTAGCTCTACTAAGCACGCAAACAATATTAAGTCCACGCAACACAAACTAAATAGACGCGACGCTTCACTAAGTCGGCCTCGCCAAATTAACTCTAACTTTGCAATCTTCTTGAAACACGTTTGGCACCTTTAGATAACTATCATCAAATCATAAGTAATCATGAATATACACATGCATATCCTAAAGATAGGTGCAACTCAAGAAACACGTTACATACATCGGCTCTGAACAGATACTCTTCTAGAACTATAACTGCCAATAACAAAATTACAGAACTTGACTCAAACATCATATCTAGATCTGTGTGTATGAACATAACATAATAAACATGTATTAAACATGTATCTAACCATGCAAGACTTGATATCATCATTCTAATAAGTACATATAGAAACACTACTGTGTATTATATATTGTCATCAATGACAAACATACAATCAATCAATTGTATAGAAAAAAATCTCCAACAGGGTTTTTAATGGATGGAGATGGATGCAAAAACAATGGCACACACCTTGAGGGGTGATGGAGTGATGGAGGAAAAAGGAGATTTACGATTTGGAAGGATTAATGGAGTAACGAATATGAATTTTGGGAAACAAGGACCCAAACTGGATTTAGAAGGTGGAAGAGATTTAGGAGGGATAGCAACTTTGGATGCCAATTTGGATTTTTCTTTAGGAATTTGTGCTGTAAGAAGCTTCTTGGGAATCCACATGCATTTTGATTTTTCATTTTTTTGTGGGTCCTTAGAATACATTGATTGCAAAAGAGATTTTGGAACTCATTGCTTTTATATTTATTTATTTCTCAATGGGACTTTTTGGAATTTTTGATATTTATTTTTCATCTTTTAGGATCATATCTTTCTTTGTTCTTATATGTCAATTAGAGTGGAAATGTTGATCCTTGACTGCATGTGAATTACTTTTGTTATAAATGTTATGCTTGGCATCAAAATTTCTTGGAATGGGACAGGATTTAATGGATGGATAGGAATGATGTGGGGGGATTTTTGGATGGATGGAAGGTTCTCCAAGATGTGTGCATTTGTTGAATTGAAATTTGGAAAGGGTAAATGGGTTGTGAGCTAGTGGAGGGAGGAATATATGGACCTAATATGGATGGAAGGGGAGGTATTGTTAGAATAACTGAGAGGGGGGGGGGTGAATCAATGGCCTTAAAAAAAATTCCAAAAGATCCAAAAAAAAACTTATATCTCATATATAATACCTTCAGTTATCTTACAGTCCTTGTTTCATCAAGATGTATGCCATAAATAGTCTTAACAAATATAAACTTCTCGGTAAGATATATTATTTATCTTTTCTAGACTTTACTGAGTAGCATCAAATAAACTTAGTGTTAACTGTCCAATCCAGTTTCAATATTGTGTAAAACAAAATATTTATTCAATGAAACAATACATATTTCATACATAGATTTTAACGTGGGAACCCAATATGGGAAAAGCCACCTGGGACAGGTAACCCAAAATATTTTCACTTTTCTGAAGTGAGCTTGGTGAAGAGCCAACCCTATTAAAGGTTATAATACATACTATTAAGTGTGACCTTGTTAGAGGGTTTAAAACCAACAATTTGTCTTTTACCCTAGCACTCACTATGTTGTCAATAGGAAAAACCTTTTGATACTCTTTAGTATCTCAATACAATATGGGATGTTAAATCCCACTTGATTAAGAGATTTTATAAATTAATGGTTAAACAGATAGGGTAAATGATCTATTCAAAATACAAATTTGATTTGAAAATATTCAGATCTATTGTTAGTTCTATAATACCTCTTTGATCAATATACACTTCAGTTCCTTTTCTTTCTCTCTTTATTCTTCTCAGTGAATGCTCAGTCCTCTGTAGCTCAGTGTCTACAAAATTCCTTGGCTCTATTCTTCAACTTGTATGATCATATCTGCATGAAGAGTTTTTTCTTCACACAAAATATATTCAATATTCCTCCCTTTGATAATGAATTTGTTGTCTCTTTATATAGACATAATTAGCCACTCAATCTCCTTATTTTTGTCGTAGATCTCTTCTTGATCTGTAAAACTCACGATGTGTTCCTTTATCTCATAAAGCTCTCCTTTAGTTTTTTTCCATAAATATATCCTTCATAACTATGAATAAAACATTCTTTAAATCTCCTTCCTTTCTTTAGTTTAACTAATCGTTGAAAATAAAACAATCAATCAGTCAATCCCTAAATTGTAGCTCTGTCAGCTAAGCAATTTTGTCATTCTTTAACTCCAGATATGCTTGTTCATCAAATTTAGTTATGCTCAGTCATTAACTCCAGTTACTGTGGTGCTTGGTATACACTTTCCTGGTAACACTTACTTGGTTACTGCTGTGCTCAGTATACACTGTGAACTTCTTGGTGTTCACTGTCACTTGGTGTGTACTGAATTTTTATGTTTTACTAACAAAATAAACTTTGTCTCTTCATATATTTAAGGTTATGATAATATATGTATGAACAATCAAACCATATCAAGTTGACATAAATTACAATATAATACATTAATTGATTTAATGTCTTGCATTCAATTTTGCAGTTCGGTGATCATCAACTTATCATCTTCAAACATTCAATCAGTTATATTTCATCAGGTATACGTCTGGATTTGGATTTGGAAGGGATACCAACGCCTTGAGATTGAGCTTTGTTAGTGAGGTCATGATATTTAGATTTTACTTTCATATTAAAGGGTTATAATATATGTTTTGCATGGAATTCTAACCCTTTGACTTGATAATTCTTTGTTTTATTGGTAGGAAACTTGCTACAAGATGTGAGTTAATTATTTTGAGGTGAACATGATACAAAAGGACTAATAGAATCATGAAATGAACCAAATTGGATGGAAGAAGAGGAACCCATTTGACATGTAAGGGGTTCATGAAAAACTTGCATAGATGTGCTCAAATCATAAGGGGGATCAAGAGGAGAAATGGGATCTTGCGATGGAATATGAGCAATGATAGGATCATTGGGAAAGATAGGATCTTGTTGGAGATATGGAAGATTAGGACATGGACATAGAGGGATGGGGGGATCTTTTGGTGGAGTTGGAGGGATAATGGGATATTTTTTAGACATAGACATGAAGGGATACTTTAATCTTGACATGGAATGGGATAATTGGTAGAAATGGAAGGGAGGTCATGATCTTTCTTAGGAAGTGGAAGGTCAATAGGGTGTGTAAGGGATATTTTCTCTTGGAATGGAAAGCGATAATTCCTGATAGGAGGGATAAGGATAGTGGGATCATCATGAGGTTCAAGGTAAATGGTATGTTGATAAAAAATAGGATGGAATTAGTCATTGAAGGGATCTTGGTATTTATTTTATTTAGGACATATTTCTTTGTGCTTTGGACCATCTTCTTGACATTGGGTATGACTTTGGACATGCGAGGGGGAATTTGGAAAGGGGTAAATGTTTTAACATGAAGGAGATGCACTTTTAATAGGACTCCCGTGAATGCGATTTCTTGAAGATGGAGAACATGATGGAATTGGTTCAAAGGAACTTGGGCTATGCATAGGACTAGCTTGGATTTTTTTCATGGATAGCCATTAGAAGGTTGCATTGGTTGAAGAGTCACTTGATGGAGATGGGGGAAATTTATCTTGTGAAGTTTGTAGGGATAAAGGAGTGGAGGGAAACATGGATGTTTCTTGAAGGTAAATTTATTGGGAGGAAATAGGTATGTCATCCATATGATTGTTTTGGGATGAGGCTTTGCTAGACAGTGGTGAATTTTTTTTGCTTTTTTTCTCGTCATCCACATGGAAGAATTTTTGAAATAAAATCTTTAAAGATTTAGATTGGGGTTTATTTTGCTTGGGTGACTCTATTGATGACATCACATTAGTATTTACATTTTTAACAATTTGTTTGGATCAAACATATGAATCAAGCATTTTTGGTTGGTTTTCAAAAGATGATATTACACTTGTGCTTGTTTGAGAAAACCTTGGTATTGATCGGATTGTTTGCATGATTGGAATAAACATTTGTGTGATTGCTTGAGGATCATTTGGTTGCATTGGGACAAAGATTGGTTATTAATTTGGTGGTGGTCCCCATTGAATCATACCATAACTTGGTGAATTACTTGAAGGGCATGCCAAATTACATAGGTAATTGATTTGTCTTATGTTGTAAAATGCCTGTGTGTCAAGAGAAGTTTGATTTATCTTTCTCGGAGATTGTATGTTGGTTAGATCAATTTGAAATGTTACACCTTGTCTTATATTAGGTTGTGGTTGTGATTCACTGTGTGGTGTGAACATGGGTTGGTAAAATTCTTGTTGCCTTTTGAAAGCTTGGAACCTAGTGAGGATTATCATGATGACTATATGCAAGTGAAAGATTTTTGACTTTTTTGAGAGACTTTTAGGATTAAAATGAAACTTAAGGTATGCAAGGACTTTATGTAAATATAGAATATGGATTTTTGGATGATTATGCAAATCTTACTATGGATTATGCAACTGTGTTTTTTTGGGATTCGACACTTTGGAAAAAGCTTTGGAAGAATGCAAACCTAAGAGCCTAACAATAGGAGAGTGAATACGAATTTTGACTTTAAAAGGGATCAATTGGATAAAGGGATAAAGAGGGGCTAGGTCCTATCCAACATGAAAAATATGAAGTGAGACCAAATGATAAGGGGGAAATTTGATAGAGGGACAAAAGGGACCAAGTCAAGATTATTTCTTCAATGACATAAGGTAATACTCTAAAAAATGCACTATGATAATTTTGCAAGGCAATATGGAGTTATGATGCGGGCTTAATGCAAGAGGATTAAGATTGAAATGCAAGGGGAGTAATGAAATATATGTAAAATGGATTATGATATGAATATGAAAGAATGAAGCAAACCCATAGGCTCTAAGATAAATGTTTTTGGTCTCCATATGTTCAAAATATTTTGAAATAGGGTGTTTTGGGAAAATCAAAGTGTTCAAGAATGTTTGGGAATGTTTAGGATGAAATTTGAATGTTTAGGAGTTTTTTTGAAATTTATCTTTAAATTTTTGAAACACTCACATAAGACACATCAGATAGAATGACCATTGTAAAATCAAAACAAACACACCACAACCTAAGGCAAGCTAGGATGATATCTACTAAATTCCCACTTGAATAAAGTTTAGCCATGCTTACTCATAGAAAATATCTTAGAAGCTTTGAGGCACAGGCTCTTCCTTACAGTGCACTAACTTCTCAGGCACACCAAGCTTCAAATCCCAAGGGTCATCACTTCCCAAGGGACCGTTGTCTCTACTTAGAGCCACCAAAATGTGGGATTTATTAGAGGGGTTTTTGGTAACTACAATAAGGTTTTTAGTCAGGGAATTTGTTAAGGTGGCTATGCATGCAACAAATTAGCTCCGTTAAGGAGGCCTCCCAACCTTTAAAAGTGGTGTTCTGTAGGTTTTTACACACCACAAGGGTATTGGGGGAGATCTTCCATCAGCATAGAAAAATTGACACTTGTTCCTTGTGACACTAATCATAGAGACATTTTTTATATACCAGTATTGAAGGGCTTGGATTTAGCCTTTTATTGGTTAGGCAATCCCTCTCATTGACTCTGTTTAAGCTCTCAAGAGGTAGTCACTCTAGAAGAATTATATGAATTTCTATTACACCCAAGATCTACAAAGGTGAGGGGAGAGGATACATTCATATAATGCTTAGGATTACAATCTAAAAGGAACTTCAAACACATAATAAAAGTGGTTCCTTTTAATCACCAAAATTGAAGTGTTTTTTAACTACTAAACAAGCACAAAAGTTTTTGAAAAACACACAAGGTCTTCATCAAGCATCCTGCATAAAAAATAGTAGTAATTTATCATTTATCCTTCATCCCATGATTTAAAAGGTTCTCAAAAGATCATTAGTAACACAAAAAATCCCCTATTCTAAGCCTATAATAGAAATATGAATGAAGATTTACCAAGTGCATAGAAATGTCAACAAAGTGTGCAAAAAGGTGACTGAGTGCACAATTCAGAGTCCCAACTACGTAGAACTAACACCCAACTGAGCAGAACTTAACCAAATGAGTAGAACTTCAGACTAACTACGCAACTTTCTTTCAGGACGCTGTAACTACATAAAAACACCAAAATCAGTAAGTTAAGACATTTTTTTACGTCGGTTTCAAAAAATATTTGACTAGAAAAAGGTGTAAGATGCATATCTAGGTAACCAGAAAACCCTAAAACATATGCAAACCCATCTAATCTAACATTAGAGCCATTGAAACAAGAATTCAAAACATATGCAAACAATACATAAAACCCCTTTCAAATGATGCTCAAATGTTCTCATTTCTTCTCCATTGAATTGATTTGATGTTGATTTAGTTTTTCTCTTTTCCAATGACACAATTGCACAAAGCTTTGAAAGCCAAAGTTGATAAGAAGAATTCTAGGAGATAGTGATTCCAACTTGAATGAGATAAGTGAATATCAATTTATAGGATGCGAGATAAAATTTGTAGAAATAGAAAGGAACGCACAAATTAGTATGCATAATTGAGGGAAAAGGAAGAAGCAAATTAATAGGAAATTAGCAACACAATTAGGGGAGAAATAGACAAGGAAAGGTGAAAGAGCTCATGGAGCTAATTAAGAGGGAAAATGAAGCACAATTAAAGGAGGGAATGTAAGAGTTCAATTTTTGAATTTAAAAACTCATTATTCCCTCGAATTAGGAATTTAGGAATTAGGAAAATTGCATAACTAAAAAATATGTGAAATTAATTAATTTAGGGAGACATTAGGGAAAAGGGAATAAATAAAATCAATTTATTTATTTGATTAGGACAAAGGGATAAACTATGGGTTCTTCATCCAAAGAGAGAAAATTAGTGAATCATTGACCAAATAGAAGGCATTAATGCACAATTGAATTGGATTTGACGATATTGATAAGGATTATGATAGCTCCAAGGCATTGATGAACTTTGACAATGCGCTCAAATAATGATGTTTGAAAATGATTAAATAACATCAATGAAATTTGATAATGCCGTAGGATTGATAAAAAAATAAGGAGACATTGATGAACTTGGACAATGTTTGTGAGATAATGATGATCTGCAATAGAATTGATGAACTTGGACAATACTATCCAATTAATGACGATAGGTTGATAATGATAACATCGGTGAACTTGGACAATAGTATTGAATGGGTGATAAAAATATATGAAGCATTGATGAACTTGGAAAATTATCACGGGGAGACATCCACAAATTTGACAATGCTCCTAAATTGGTCATGATAAGGCATCAATGAACTTTTAAAATGCCATGGACAATAAAGATGATGATAACATCGATAAACTTTGACAACACTATCGAAGGAGGATTGAGAAGAGACAAGGCCTTGATGAACTTTGAGAACTCGCTAGAATGAGATGAATGAGTTTTGAATGACTTTGGATTGATTTAGGAAGATTAGGAATGATTAGGATTGATTAGGATTGGTTTAAGAAGATGATCCATTTGGTCAAAATGAGAGAAATGGTATTAATTGATGACATGGAAGAATGACACAATATTGGTGAATAGAAGGATGTTAAAAAGGGGACACATAAGTGTGAACCATTTTTGGGTGTCTACAATTTAATTTTAACCCTATCCCTAATAATACTTCTAACCCTAGCCTTAACCAAAATAAAAGCCCTAATTATAATAAAATTATAATTAAAAACCTACACTAAACTTAATTAACAAAAATGAGGTGTGGATTTTGGGACCTAGGGATCTCCCAACTACCAAAATCAACTTGTAGACTCAAAAATGTGGAAGTAACGAAACAATGAGAGAGGAAATAACATAAATCATTTCTATTAAACTGATTAAACTCATTACATGTCGGGCAGTAAGGCCTTCTCATTTTCGGCCATATACAATTAGTGAATTACAGATTAGTCTTCATACATGCGAGGTCATAGACCTGACTTCCAAATATTTCAATACTTTTATCTTTGATTACAATCAGATATAAAAACCTCATCTAGAACTTGTCTTGTCACACATGCTTTGTGGGTGTTCAAGACAAAGCTGGAGCTGAAATTTTTTTATTTTTGCATTTGCAAGTTTAGTCTGAGAAATTCATAGCCAAAAAATTATAAGAGAAAGTTGAGTAACAACGGTGGTGAGGATAGTTGCATGAAGGAAGAAGAAGAGATGAGAGGTGATCTTAAGAGAGAGAAACCTGCCGATTGCAAATGGATCCAAGAGAAGGAGGTGTGGAGAAAAATTAAGAAGGACAGAGTTACTAAGTATCTCAGACGTCTGCATGGAAATGACAAAGATATTACCAGAGAGTTTTCTGTGGGTTGGGAGAATGAAAAGGTACATTTAGCAAGTAAATATTTCACTCTCAGTTTAGAGCTCATTGTTGAAATTACAGGTTTGCCTCTTGAGGGAATTAACTTCGCCAAAGATAAAAAGAATGGGAACAAGGCTTATAAGGATTTACCCAAGAAAGATGAAGAAAAGGCTCTGCTTGTGAAAGGAAATGTAGATTATGTAAATATTAATAGCATTAAGATCATCTGGGAGAAAGTGATTAGAGTTGTTATGGAATAGTTTACTCTAGATGGCTGATTTACAAGAGTTTATAAATTTCACTTTGTGCTCATGAATAAATTCCATTATGAAGCTAGGGTTTATTACTCTTACTTTCTCCTAAGATCTCTCAATCAAAGTAGCATAGACAATAGAGTTAAATCAAGCCCGATGCTCCAAAAAGGTTTTATTCCGCTGATTACAAATTATGCATTTGATCATGTTCCAGATCTGATACCTAAGAGTGTGGGATCTTAGAAGAGGAGGATTGTGAATACTAGGGCATACAAGAAGTCTAATCCGTCTCCCAGCAAGAAGATGAGAAAGGCTATTTATGGTAAGAAAGAGGTTAAGCCATCCATTTTAGATGAAGTGGAAGGTATGATTTTAGAAGATAACAATGCTGCTATATATTTTGAGGATTATTCTCTAGAGATAGGTGAGAAGAGAACTATGGAGAATCATGAGAATGATAACGCTCCAAATGATGTGAATGAGGAAAACCTAGAAGATGGAAAAGGTATTGATGACAATTATGTGAAAGATGTTCAAAAGGAAATCCAAGATGAGATCATTAACACAATAAATACCATTATTCAAGATTATGTGGAGGAAACTGACATGGGCTCTGATGAGATTACTACGGAAGGAAAAGTGGAAATGGAGAAAATTGACAAAGAAGAGGAGAATGAGGTGTTTATTGGGGATGAAGCTGGGTTTATGGAGATTGAGACTCAAGATAAAAATGATTATGATAACACTCATGGGGAATCCCCTAGCAACATTAATAACCAGAAGGCTGACTCTAATCCATCTGATAATCTGACCACAAAAACAAATATGGAGAAGGAGGTGAATAGAAAAACTCAAAACAATTCTTAGGAAGCCATTTTTGAACAAGACTTCAACACAAAAAAGGGTTAAAAACATCAGTATCCTAAAAATTGCTAGAAACAAGGCCATTTATGTGTTCAACATAGACAAGTGGGCATTCTATGACATTCAACACCTATGCATCAAATACAAAGCCTCTATGTGAGGAATTATGTGTTGGAGAAACCGTTGATAAGATGAGGAATGATGTAGCAATGTATAACAAAGGAGAGAATGTTTTTAGTGAGGTAACAAAGAATTCCAGTTTCCTAGAAGACAAGATTAATAACTCAATTGAAAGTAAGATAACCCCTATTATGGAAAATGTTAGCAACAATGACATTATGCTTAGGAAGCTGCTAAATATGAACAACATGGGCATGAAATATACAATTGATAATCTCAAAGGCCTCTATGCCATGGTGGAGGGGACTAACACTAACAAAAAAGAAATCAACATTGAAGATAAAGGTGGGAGTTAGGAAATTCAAACCTTGGGCCCAGGGACATGGACTAGATAAGGCACTAAAAAGAAAACCACTCCCTAGCCCAAAGATCTTTCTAGCTTGAAGGAGTCAATCCTGAACATGTAGATTCAGCTGGCGGAGTCTGAAGAGTTTCTTAAGATGCTGGAGTGACTGCTTTGCTGGAGGGTTTTTTGCTTTTGTCTATTGGAAGGTTTCATGTTCCGCATGGTTCTTTTTTGGGTTTAAAAATTACTTTGCAATATCCAGGATTGTACCCCTATTTTGTAACTGTCATTTCTATTGGTAGTAGCTATTTTTTGGTGGCACTTTAATTCTTTTTCTTTTCTTTTTGTTGTAAATGGTTCGCGCCCCTTTCAAAACCCCATTGTAACCTTAATAAAATCAATTTACACATATAAATTGATATACGTGCAACACCAATTTATATAATAATAGGCGATGTGAATTTAGTAGATACTTGAGATATATTTTATAACAAAGTTTTAAAGAATTTCATAATTGTACCTTTTTAGCATAATGATCTAATTGAACAAAAAGGATGGAAAGAAATGTAAAGAAATAATATTTCATTTGAATAATATATACATTTACCCTAACCATATTTCTTCCTCCAATCCTAACCCTAACCCTACCTATAATGTAAACCCTATACCTAATTATAACCATAATTCTAAACCAAACCCTAATGCTAACCCTAACCAAACCTAAATCTAAATCCTACACTTAAATATACTTATGTAAGACCATAAAAAGGCGTAAGATGCATATCTAGGTAACCATAAAACCCTAAGGCCCCATTTGTTTGTAGGAATTTGACAGGAATTGGGTGCGGGACTTCTGCTTTTTCCCAAAATCCACCATTTGGGACTCTATGTTGCAAACCTGGTTTAGCCTTCAAAACCCAGTTTAGGCCCTAAAATGGGTAGCACCATCTTCTAGGAAAATAGGTGGAATTCAAAATGAAATCTGGGTTTTAGGAAATTATGAACCCAGTTTAATTTCACTGTCAGGTCCGTGATTTTCAAAACAGGAAGATGCAAAACTAGAATTTCAAAACCTGATTTTGTGATAATCAGATTTTGAGTCAAATTCCAATTCCCCAAACAAACGGGGCCTAAACAATATGCAAACCCATCTAATCTAACATTAGATCCATTGAAATGAGAATTCAAAACATATGCAAACAACACATAAACCCCCCTTCAAACTATGCTAAACTTTTCTCCTTTCTTCTCCATTGAATTGATTTCTTGTTGATTTAGTGTTTCTCTTTTCCAATGACAGAATTGCACAAAGATTCGAAAGCCAAATTTGATAGCAAGAAGACTAGGAGATAGTGGTTCCAAATTGAATGAGATAATTAAACCTCAATTTATAGGATGAGAGAAACAATTTGCAAAAATAGAAAGGAATGCACAAATTAGTATGCATAAATCAATGCATAATTTAGGGAAAAGGAAGAAGCAAATTAATAGGAAATTAGAAGCACAAATAGGGGAGAAATGGATAGGGAAAGGTGGAAGAGCTCATGGAGCTAATTAATAGAGAAAATGAAGCACAATTAAAGGAGGGAATGTACAAGTTCAACTTTTGAATTTAAAAACTCATTATTCTGTCAAATTAGGAATTTAGGAATTAGGAAAATCCCATAACTCAAAAATATGAGAAATTAATTATTTAGGCAGACATTAGCGAAAAGGGAATAATAAAGTCAACTTATTTATTAGATTAGGACATAGGGATAAACTATGGGTTATTCATTCAAATAGAGAAAATTAGTGAATCATTGACCAAATAGAAGGCATTAATGCACAATTGAATTGGTGTTGATGATATTGATAAGGATTATGATAGCTCTGAGGCATTGCTGAAATTTGACAATGCGCTCAAATAATGATGTTTGAAAATGATTAAATTGCATTAGTTAACTTTGATGACGCCATAAGATTGATAAAAAATAAGGAGACATTGATGAAATTGGACAATGTTCCTAAGATAATGATGATCTGCAACAATATTGATGAACTTAGGCAATACTATTCAATTAATGACATTAGGGTGATAATGATAACGTCGGTGAACTTGGAAAATGCTATTGAATAGGTGATAAAAATATACAAATCATTGAGGAACTTGTACAATAGCCTTGGGGAGATATTGATGAATTTGAAAATGTTCCTAGATTGATGATGATAAGGCATCGATGAACTTTGACAATGCCTTGGACAAGATTGACGACGATAGCATCGATGAACTTTGAGAACACTATTGAAGGAGGATTGAAAAGAGATGAGGCCTTGATGAACTTTGACAATTACCTAGAATGATATAAATGATTTTGGAATGATCTTGGATTGATTTAGGAAGGTTAGGAATGATTAGGATTGATTAGGATTGGTTTAGGAAGATGATCAATTCGGTCAAAATGAGAGAAATGTTAGTAATTGATGACATGGAAGAACGACACAATATTAGTGAATATAAGACATGTTAAAAAGGGGACACATAAATGTGAAACATTTTTGGGTGTCTACATTTTTCCCCTCTTTGATACAATGTGATTATGAGAATTGCATCAAATAAAAATTAAAAATCATGCCCCAATGGATTGACAGAACGGAGGTAGGATGCCCCTCGAAAAATTGGCAAAAATTGACATGAGGATAATTTTTTGAAAAGAGAAGTGATTGCAAGGATTGACAGAAGAAATTCTAGGAGAAAGAAGAAATTAGATGGAAGAGAAGAATAATTAGTAGTTATGAAGCATGCTATCATAAGTGCATTATTTTCATAAGCGCTTTATTTAATATGGTAAATAGTTGCATCACATCATGACACAGAAAGTTAGAGTGATAATGCGACCCCTTTGCGTAAAAACAAACACATTGCAAACAAGGAATGTTTTCATCCATCCTGAAGCATATTGAATCCATGCCACATAATTTTATGAAGAACACCCCACAAACAGAAGGCAAAAATAAAATAAAGGACCATGAGCTATCCCAGCCACTCTCATCACTTAGTGATATCGTGGAGTAGCATAAGAACATGATTGAAGATAAAACAATAAAAGATAAGACTCATTGTACCAATAAAGTCAACAATCATTATGATCTTATTGTCAAAGTTGATAGTTTGTGTGATTAATGATGATGATGTCTAGTTTCAGGAATGAAGTATCCCATCTAAGAAAGTTATCGTCTGGTTTCAAGTATACCACACATGTATAAGAAAAAATGATGATTGATAAGGACAAATTGATGATGTTGATTGATTGATATGACAATTTTGATCAGATTAATTGCTAACTGCATTGGATTGTTTGTCTGTTAATATGTGATTTCATTAAGCCTAAAGTTTGATAATTCTTCAAATTATGTCTGCCCAAATGTTTATCTTTCGCAAGGGACAATTTATTGATGACAAGAAAAAAATGATTATGCACATGACAAGGAAATGAAATGAGTGTCATAAAATGACATTTATAACTGATTTTTTTCATGAATTTTTTTTATTTTTAGGATTTTTGAAATATTCACATTTTTTGTATTTTTTTTTCAGGACATTTTATAATTTTTATGGATTTTTTTCATGTATTTTTATGATTTTTATTGATTTTTTCAGAATCATATTTGATTTTTTTTAAAATTTTTTAATGATCTTATTTAAATTTTAGATATTTGTTCATGGCATTTTACAATTTTTAGGATTTTTTTCATGACATTGTGCAATTGTTTTGGGTTTTCTTGAAATTGCCTCCATTGTCTAGCAAGGGAAGGACATTGTGAAAGGAGAAATGAACTAGTAGATGGGTGAAGTCCAAGAGTCACTTGATTTGGATCTGTTTGGGTTCCAAGGACTATCCTTGAAATGGGATAACATGTTTTTGTGCCAAATGGAGGGACTGGTTAAGACAATGATAGGATAAGGAATTTGTTTTTGACACTGGATGGAAAGTGATGCATAGGAATGGACATGTTAAGAGGTTTTTTGGAAAACATGTTTTGCATATAATGTCCTTATATTAAATCAAGGCCAAGGTGGAGAGTTTGGATAGGATAATGATAGGACATGGATAGAGCAACAATATGATATGGATACGATATGCAATATTAATAAGGGATGATGTATATGAATGAAAGGTTAGGATAGGATAAAAAATATGGACCAAAGGGATGTAGCAATGTAAATTAGATAAGACATGTGATGCTTCTAGGAAGATCCATAGTCTTGTCAAGATCAAAGTTGGGAAAAAGGAAAATATGGATAAGGGATATGGAGGACATGATATGGGTGTGATATGATAGGAAAATATAGATAAAACCTATCCCCAAGTATGGAATGCAAGAAGTTCATAAATTACACATGATACTTGTTTACTAGGTTTTCATCATGGTACTTGTCCAAAGTGCATGTTTGCCAAGTTTTCACTATTTGACGAAAATGTTTCTCTTTATTTTATTTTTTGTGTTACCAAAATGTCTGTTTGCCAAGTTTTCATTAAGGAAACATTTTTTTTTTTTTGACATGTTCAGAAGAAAATGGATGCATGACATGACATGGAAGGGCCACTCAAGAATCTTTATTCTTTGAAATTTTTTTTGAACGATATACAATAATGGGCCATGATACTATGCACAAAGATGTTGGCAGGGTAAAGTCAAAGGGATATGGAAGGGGATGATTGGATAAGAATGGATAAGGATTTAGGAAAAGGATTGGATAGGCTTAAGGAAAGTATGGTAAATGGTTGTTGGATGATGGATTTTTAATGAATGAAGATGGATGCAACAACATTGGCACACACCTTGAGGGGTGATGGAGTGATGGAGGAAAAAGGAGATTTATGATTTGGAAGGATTAATGGAGTAATGAATATGGATTTTGGGACACAAGGACCCAAACTAGATTTGGAAGGTGGGAGACATTTAGGAGGGATAGTAACTTTGGATTTGAATTTGGATTTTTCTTTAGGACTTTGTGCTATAAGAAGCTTCTTGGGAATCCACATGCATTTTGTTTTTTCATTTTTTTGTGGGTCCTTAGAATGCATTGATTGCATAAGAGACTTAGGCACTCATATTGCTTTTATATTATTTTTTTCTCAATGGGCCTTTTTGGAATTTTTGATATTTCTTTTTCTTCTTTTGGGATCATATCTTGCTTTGTTCTTATGTCAATTAGACTGGACATGTTGATCCTTGACTGCATGTGAATTGGTTTTGATATAAATGTTATGCTTAGCATCAAAATTTCATGGAATGGGACTGGATTTAATGGATGGATAAGAATGATGTGGGGGATTTTCAGATGGATGGGAGGTTCTCCAAGATGTGTGCCTTTGTTGAATTACAATTGGGAAAGGGTAAATGGGTTGTGAGCTAGTGGAGGGAGGAATATATGGACCTAAGATGGATGGAGGGTCGAAGGAGGAGGTAATGTTAGAATAACTGGGGGGGGTGAATCAATGACCTTAAAAATAATTCCAAAAGATCCAAACCAAAAATTATATCTCAAATATAATACCTTCACTTATCTTACAGCCCTAGTTTCATCAAGATGTATGCCATAAATAGTCTTAACAAATATAAACTCCTTGGTATGATATATTGTTTATCTTTTCTAGACTTTATCGAGTAGCATCAAATAAACTTTGTTAACTGACCAATCCACTTTCAATAATGTGTAAAACAAAATATTTATGCAATGAAACATATACACATTTGATACATAGATTTTAACGTGGAAACCCAATGTGGGAAAAACCACCCGGGACCAGTAACCCAAAATATTTTCACTCTTTTGAAGTGAGCTCAGTGAAGAGCCAACCATGTAAAAGGTTATAGTACACACTATTAAGTGTGACCTTGTTAGAGGATTTAAAACCAACAGTTTGTCTTTTGACCTAGCACTCACTATGCTGTCAACAAGAAAAACCTTTTGATACTCTTGACTATCTCAATACAATAAGGGATGTAAAATCCCACTCAGTTAAGAGATTTTATAAACTAATGGTTAAACTAATACAGTAAATGACCTGTTCAAAATACAACTTTGATTTGAAAATATCTAGATCTATTGTTAGTTATATAATACCTCTTTGATCAATAAACATTTCATTTCCTTTTCTTTCTCTTTATTCTACTCAGTGAATGCTCTGTCCTCTGTTGTTCGGTGTCTGCAGAATTCCTTGGCTCTATTCTTCAATCTGTATGATCAGATCTACATGAAGAGTTTTTTCTTCACAAAAAATATATTCGGAATTCCTCCCTTTAATAATGAATTCATTGTCTCTTTATCTAGATATGATTAGCCACTCAATCTCCTTGTTTTTGTCGTAGATCTCTTCTTGATCCGTAAAACTTGCAATGCGTTACTTTATCCCATAAAGCTCTCCTTTAGTTTTATTCCATAAAAATCTCCTTGATAACTATGAATAAAACATGCTTTAAATCTCCTTCCTTGCTTAAGTTTAACTAATCATTGAAAATAAAACAATTAATTAGTCAATCCCTAAATTGTAACTCTGCCAACTAAGCAATTTTTTTTTTCTTTAACTCTAGATATGCCCGGTCATCAACTTTAGTTATGCTCGGTCATTAACTCCAGTTACTATGGTTCTTAGCATACACTTTCTTGGTAACACTTTCTTGGTTACTCCTGTGCTTGGTATACACTGTGAACTACTCGATGTTCACTGTCACTCGGTGTATACTGAGTTTTTATGTTTTACCAACAACATAAACTTTGTCTCTTCATATCTTCAAGGTTATGATAATATGTGTATGAACAATCAAACCATATGAAAGTTGACATTAATGAAAATACAATACATTAACTGATTTAATATCTTACATTCACTTTTGTAGCTCGGTGATCATCAACTTATCATCTTCAAACATTCAATCAGTTATAGTTCATCAAGTATACGTCTGGATTTGGATTTGGAAGGGATACCAACGCCTTGAGATTGAGCTTTGTTAGAGAGGCCATGAAATTTAGATTTTTCTTTCATATTAAAGGGTTCTAATATATGTTTTGCTTGGAATTATAACCCTTTGACTTGATAACTCTTTCTTTTATTGGTAGGAAACTTTCTACAAGATGTGAGTCCATTATTTTGTTGTTGAAATGATATAAAAGGACTAATGGAATCATGAAACGAACCAAATTAGATGGAATAAGAGGAACCCATTTGAAATGTAAGGGGTTCATGAGCAACTTTCATAGATGTGCTCAAATCATAAGGGGGATGAAGAGGAGCATTGGGATCTTGCGATGAAATAGGAACAATGACAAGATCATTGGGTAGGATAGGATCTTGTTTGAGATATGGAACATTAGGACATGGAGATAGAGGGATGGGGGGATCTTTTGGAGGATCTGGAGGGATAATGGGATATTTTTGTAGACACAGATATGAAGGGATACTTTTATCTTGACATGGAATGGGATAATTGGAAGAAATGGAAGGGAGGTCACAATATTTCTTAGGAAGTGGAAGGTCAATAGGGTTTGGAAGGGAAATTTTCTCTTGGAATGGAAAGGGATAATTCTAGATAGGAGGGATAAGGATAGTGGGATCATCATGAGGTTCAAGGGAAATGGTAGCTTGGTCAATAATAGGATAGAATTGGTCATTGAAGGGATCTTGGTCTTTATTTGATTTAGGACATATTTATTTGTGTTTTGGACCATCTTCTTGACATTGGGTATGACTTTGGACTTGCGAGGGGGAATTTGGAAAGGGGTCAATGTTTGAACATGAAGGAGATGGACTTTGGATAGGACTCTCATGAATGCAATTTCTTGAAGATGGAGAACATGATTGAATTGGTCAAAGGAAATTGGGCTATGCATAGGACTAGCTTGGATTTCTTTCATGGATAGCCATTGGAAGGTTACATTGTTGGAAGAGCCACTTGATGGAGATAGGGGAAATTTCTCTTGTGAACTTTGTAGGGATGAAGGAGTAGAGGGAAACATGGATGTTTCTTGAAGGTAAATTTATTGGGAGGAAATAGGTATGTCATCCATATGATTGTTTTGGAATGAGTATTTTCTAGACAAGGGTGAATTATTTTTGCTTTCTTTCTCGTCATCCACATGGAAGAATTTTTGAAACAAACTCTTTAAATATTTATATTGGGGTTTATTTTTCTTGGGTGACTATGCTCGTGATATCGCATTAGTATTTACATTTTTTACAATTTTTTTGGATTGAACATATGAATCAAGAATTTTTTGTTGGTGTTCAAAAGATGATATAGCACTTGTGCTTGTTTGGGAAAACCTTTGTATTGATTGGATTGTTTGCATGATTGGCATAAAATTTTGTGTGATTTCTTGAGGATCATTTGGTTGCATTGGGATAAAGATTGGCTTATAATTTGGTGGTGGTCCCCATTGAATCATACCATAACTTGGTGAAGTGCTTTAAGGGCATGCCAAGTTACATAGGTCATTATTTTGTCTTATTTTGTAAAATACTCGTGTGTCAAGAGAAGTTTGATTTATCTTTCTCGGAGATTGTATGTTGAGTATATCACTTTTAAATGTTACACCTTGTCTTATATCAGGTGGTGGTTGTGATTCTCTGTGTGGTGTGAACATGGGTTTGTAATTTTTTCATTTTGAATGCTTGGAACCTACTGAAGATTGTCATGGTGACTATATACAAGTGCAAGATTTTTGACTTTTTTGAGAGACTTTTAGGATGAAAATACAACTTTAGGTATGAAAGGAATTAATGTAAATATAGAATTTGGATTTTTTGATAATTATGCAAATCTAACTATGGCTTATGCAACTATGTTTTTTGGGATTTTACACTTTGGAAAAAGCTTTGGAAGAATGCAAATCTAAGAGCCTAACCTTAGGAGAGTGAATACAGATCTTGACTTTAAAAGGGATAAATTAGATAAAGGTTTAAAAAGGGAATAGGTACAATCCAACATGACAAAGATGCAGTGAGACCAAATGATAAGGGGGAAATTTGATAGAGGGACAAAAGGGACCAAAAAGAGATTATTTCTTCAATGACATAAGGTAAGACTCTAAAAATGCACTATAATAATTTTGCAAGGCAATATAGAGTTATGATGTAGGCTTAATGCAAGAGGATTAAGACTGAAATGCAAGGGGCCAAATGAAATATATGAAAAATGGATTATGCTATGCATATGAAAGAATTAAGTAAACCGCAAGGCTCCAAGTTAAATGTTTTTGGTCTCCATATGTTCACAAGATTTTTAAGCAGGGTGTTTTAGGAAAATCAAAGTGTTCAAGAATGTTTGGGAATGTTTAGGATGAGAATTTAATGTTTAGGATTATTTTTGAAATTTCTCTTTAAAATTTTGAAACACCCACATAAGACACATCAGACAGAATGACCATTGTAAAATCAAAACAAATACACCACAACCTAAGGCAAGCCAAGACAATATTTTCTGAATTCCCACTCGAACAAAGTTTAGATGTGCTTACTCATAGAAAATATCTTAGAATATTGGAGGCATGAGTTCCTCCTTACAGTACACTAACTTCTCAGGCACACCAAGATTTGAATCCCAAGGGTCATCAGTTCCAAAGGGACCACTGTCTCTACTAAGAGACACAAAAATGTGGGATGGCTTAGTTGGTCTTGGACCTTCCGCACCAATAGATAGAGGGGTTTTTGGTAACTAAAACAAGGCTTTTAGTAAGGGAATTTTTTTAGGTGGCTATGCATGCAATAGATTAGCTCCGTTGAGGAGGCCTCCCAACCTATAAAAGTTGTGTTCTGTAGGTTTTTAAGCACCACAAGGGTATTGGGGGAGATTTTATCTCGGCATAGAAAAATTGACAGTAATTCCTTGTGACACTAATCATAGTGAAATTTTTTATATACCGGTTTAGAAGGGCTTGGCTTTATCCTTTTACCGGTTGGGCAATCCCTCTCACCGACTCTGTTAAAGCTCTCAAGAGGTAGCCACTCTAGAAGAATTATATGAATTTATATTACACCCAAGATCCAAAAAGGTGAGGGGAGAGGATACGTTCATATAATGATTAGGATTAAAATCTCAAATAAAATTCAAACACATAATAAAAGTGGTTCCTTTTAATCACAAAAATTGAAGTGATTTTTAACTACTAAACAAGCACAAAAGTTGTTGAAAGACACACAAGGTTTTCCTCAAGCGTCCTACATCAAAAACATTAGTAGTTTATCATTTATCCTTCATCCCATGATTTCAAAGGTTCTACAAAGATAATTAGAAACACCAAAAATCTCCTATTCAATCTCATAATAGAAGTATGAATGAAGATTTACCAAAATGAGGAAAAAAAACCTTGGAAAATACCAATTTTGCATAACCAGTGATCAATTTGCATAGGTAATGACCAAGTGCATGCTAAAAGAGCCAAAATTTCATGATATTAGAGCCCCAAGTGCATGTAATAAGATCCAAAGTTCACAACTCTTGATCGAGTGCGTAGAAATCCTGACCAAGTATGCAACTTGTGATTAAAGGCTAAAAATGGACTAAAAACTTGCAGTATTGAAGGGTTTTGACCAAATGAAACATTAAAAACTAAATAAAATATAATTAGGGTCCATTTTAGTCCATTTAGGAATTATTGGGAAAGATCAAAATTAGTTTGAAACCCTAGTTAATCTATGTGGAGATTTTGATTGATTTTGAGACAATTCAACTAAGCAGATTTGCAATGAATCCTAAACTATTTGAATGTTCATTTTAGATTCCAAAATAAAGTATGAGGGTTAATTTTAGGTACTTTTAAACTTAAGCCACTTTATTTGACAAATTTGCATCAATTTGAGCCCCTAATTAAGATAGATTGCAATTTGAACAAAATTGAGAGAAAATTGAACCACTAGCTTTGCATGGAATCCTAAACTAGGTGAAGTTCATTTTACGAACACAAAACTTAACTATGAGAATTATTTTAAGTTCCCAAACTGAAATTTAAGGTTCATTAGCCAATTTAGGATTCATTTTCACCATTTAGGGTTCATTATAGCCTTAGAATTTAGGGTTCATTATAGTCAAAAAAGTGTGCATAAAGGTGACCAAAAGAATAATTATGGGTCCCAACTACGTAGAAATAACACCCAACTGAGTAGAACTTAACCAACTGAGAAGAACTTGAGACTAACTGTGCACCTTTCTTCCAGGACCTTGTAACTACATAAAAACACCAAAATCAGTAAGTTAAGACATTTTTCACGCCGGTTTCACAAAATGTAATACCCAAAAATGCGTAATATGCATATCTAGCAAACCATAAAATTGTTAACAGTATGCAAACCCATCTAATCTAACATTAGAGCACTTGAAACAAGAATTAAAAACATATGCAAACAACACATAAAAACCCTTTCAAATTATGCTCAAATGTTCTCCTTTCTTATCCATTGAATTGATTTGATGTTGATTTAGTGTTTCTCTTTGGCAATGACACAATTGCACAAAGCTTTGAAAGACAAAGTTGATAACAAGAATGCTAGGAGATAGTGATTCCAACTTTGAATGAGATAAGTGAATATCAATTTATAGGATAAGCGAGACAATTTGCAGAAATAGAAAGGAATGCACAAATTATTATGCATATATCAATGCATAATTGAGGGAAAAGGAAGAAGAAAATTAATAGGAAATTAGAAGCACAGTTAAGGGAAAAATAGATAGGGAAAGGTGAAAGAGCTCATGGAGCTAATTAATAGGGAAAATGAAGCACAATTAAAGGAGGGAATGTAAGAGTTCAAGTTTTTAATTTAAAAACTCACTATTCCCTCAAATTAGGAATTTAGGAATTAGGAAAATACCATAACTCAAAAATATGAGAAATTAATTAATTTAGGGAGACATTAGGGAAACGAGAATAAATAAAATCAATTTATTTATTCAATTAGGAGATAGGGATAAACTATGGGTTATTCATCCAAAGAGAGGAAATTAGTGAATCATTGACCAAATAGAATGCATTAATGTGCAATTGAATTAGTTTTGATGATATTGATGAGGATTATGATAGCTCCGAGGCATTGATGAACTTTGAACATGCGCTCAAATAATGATGTTTGAAAATTATTAAATAACATCAATGAAATTGATGATGCCATAGGATTGATAAAAAATAAGGAGACATTGATGAACTTGGACAATACTATTCAATTAATGATGATAGGTTGATAATGATAACATCGGTGAACTTGGACAATAGTAACAAATGGGTGATAAAAATATATGAAGCATTGATGAAATTGGACAATGCTCCTGGGGAGATGTCCATGAAGTTGAAAATGCTCTTGGATTGGTCATGATAAGGAATCAATGAACTTTGACAATGCCTTGGACAAGATTTATGATGATAACATCGATGAACTTTGACAACACTATCGAAGGAGGATTGAAAAGAGATGAGGCCTTGATGAACTTTGATAATGCCGTAGAATGATATGAATGAGGTTGGAATGATTTTGGATTGATTTAGAAAGATTAGGAATGATTAGGCTCGATTAGGATTGGTTTAAGAAGATGATCCATTTGGTCAAAATGAGAGAAATGTTAGTAATTGATGATATGGAAGAATGACACAATATTTGTGAATAGAAGGATGTTAAAAAGGGGACACATAGGTGTGAACCATTTTTGGGTGTCTACAATTTAATTTTAACCCTAACCCTAATAATAATTCTAACCCTAGCCTTAACCAAAACAAAAGCCCTAATTATAATAAAATTATTATTCAAAACCTACCCTAACCCTAATTAATGCAAGGAGGTATGGACTTTGGGGCCTAGGGATCTCCCAACTATCAAACCAACTTGTAGACACAACTATGCGGAAGTAATAAAACAGTGAGAGAAGAGACAACAAAAATACTTTTTATTAAATTGATTAAAGTCATTACATGCTGGGCTGTAAGGCCTTCCCAGTTTTGGCTATATAAAATTAGTGAATTATAGATTAGTCTTCATACATGTGAGGTCACAAAATTTTCTTCCACATATTTCAATACTTTTATCTTCTATTACAATCTGATATCAAAACCTCCTCTAGAACTAAGAACATAGAAATAAATATATCCAAGAATCCACCAAGAGAGGTCGGAGCTCAGATCCATAAGAGAGACCAAGATTTAGGTCCACATAGATCTCAATGAGAGACCCAAAATCAATTAAGCCATGGAAATTAAATGAAGAAGTCAGCCACCAGATCCTACTCCAAATAAACATATCAGGCAAAGGTTGACCAAGCAACAAAGTGAATTGGGAAAAGAACACCCCAAGAAATAGGAAATAAAACCTAAGCATCAGAAGAAATGAACTCGATAACAAGCATGACTGAGAAAAATAACCCAAGAAATAGATAAATCACAAGCATGCCTGAGCAAAAAAACACAATAAGTAGAGACCGACCCGAAACAAGCATAATCGAGCGACAGAGCCTGAGCAACAAAGTACTTCCAGAGAAGCCTCCAAACAAATTAAAGAAAAAAAAACATCTTTTTGGTTGAGTAGGATTACCAATGACCCAAGATGCTCTTGCATCAGACACCTAGGGTTACAAGAAATGATTCCCCAAATCATGTATCAGGTCCAACCTGAAATGAATCTAACTAAGATTGAGAAGTCCAAGATGAGTCCTTAATCAGTTTGTTCTTCCACTTCACAAGATACTCCATGTATTCCTTTCCTCTCGTACTTTTTCCAATTCTCTATTTCAAAATCTTCTATCTGCTTCTTAGGATAATCACTTGGTACAATCACTTCATCAGGTTCATGATATTCATACAAGTCTAAAATGTTGAATATAGGTGATATATCCATGTCATCAGGTAACTCAACTTCATAAGAATTTCCACTGTCAAATCTTCTCAGTATTCTATAAGGACCAAATTTATTCATCTTCAATTTACCATATGTGCCAATAGGAAATCTTCCTTTCTTTAGATGAACCATAACTACATCACCAAATTAAAATTTTTTATGGCTTCTTGATCTGTCTGACTATCCTTGTATTTATGATTACTTTTCTCCAGTTTTTGTTTTACATCTTCATGCAATGTCTTCATCAATTCAAAATATTCTTTTTCTTTGGCACTTATTTTATCTTCTCCAATAATATCTCTCAAGTCCAATATACCTCTCGGTTGTGTGCCATGAACAATCTCAAAAGGTGTCTTCCCATTGCTTCTATTTACTAAATTGTTGTATGAAAACTCTACTTGTGCCAACATCAAATCCCAACTTCTTTGTGTGTCTCCAACTATGCATCTCAAAAAATTACCCAAACTTCAATTTACAACCTCTGTTTGTCCATCAGTCTGTGGATGAAATGTAAAACTAAACTTCAACTCAGTATCCAACTTCTAACAAAGTGTTCTCCAAAAATAACTTACAAATTTACTGTCTCTGTCAGAGATAATACTCCTTGGTAATCCATGCAATCTGACAATCTACTTAAAGAAAATATTTTCTACATGTACTTCATCTGATGTTTTCCTACATGGTATGAAATGTGTGATTTGAGAAAATTTATCCACCACAACAAATATAGAATCATTACTTATTGTTATCCTAGGTAAGCCAAGAAAAAAATCTATACTTTTATCACTCCAAGGTTTATCAGGAACAATAATCGATGTATACAAACTAGTATTTAGACTTACTCCTTTTGCAACTTGACAAAATCCATAACTTTTCACAAATTTTTGAACATCCTTATACAAATGAGGCCAAAAATACCTTTCCTTAAGCAAATCTGATGTCTTATCAATGCCAAAATGTCTAGCCAATCCACTACTATGTTTCTCCTTTATCAAATTAGTCCTCATTGATCCACTCGGTATACACAAATGAATACCTTTAAACAAAATATCTTCCTGAACAAAATAATCTTCATACTTACTTGATTGATTTGAATTAGGTGCTCTGCACACTCTCCATTGCTCAGAAAAATCAGGATCATTTTCATACAAATGCTTCATATCATCAAAACCAAGAACTTCAATTCTCATTTTAGTCAACAAAGATCTTCTTCTATTCAATGCATTAGAAACTCCACTCTTATGTTTAATCACAAACGTGAAACTCTGCAAATACTCTACCCATTTCATATGTCTCTGATTCAACTTATTTTGACTACCCAAATACTATAAAACCTTATGATCAGTATACAACACAAATTCATTTGGCATCAATTAATTTCTCCATTTCTTCATAGATTGAACAATAGCATAAAACTCTTTATCATAAAAAAAATATATCCTCTTAGCATCATTCAACTTTTCACTAAAGAAAGCAACAGGTTTACCCTCTTGAGTTAATACAACTCCAACTGCACTTCCACTTGCATAACATTCAACTTGAATTACCTTATTGAAATTAGGTAAGGCTAACATAGGTAATTCAACAAAATTCAACTTCAAAGTCTCAAAACTTTTATTAGCTCCATGTGTCCATTTGAATTATCTTTTGTCTCCTCTCATTGTTATAGTAATAGCATTACAAATAGAACTGAAATTTCTGATAAACATCCTGTAAAGAATTGCCAATCCATGAAATGATCTTACCTCACTGACATTCTCAGGTGTAGGCCAATTTAGTATAGCTTCAAACTTCTCAGGATCCATCTTCAAACCATTAGCTGAAATTACAAAATCCAAATGCACAAGCTCTTCTTTCATGAAAGAACACTTCTTCAGATTTATGAGCAAGTCTTCCTCTTTCAATCTTTGCAATACTTGTCTTATATGCATCAAATGTTATTCTCTAGTCTTACTAAATATCAAAATATCATCCAAGTATACAATCACACATTTATTCAAGAATTTTTTCAAAACTTCAGTCATTAGCCTCATAAATGTACTCACTGCATTAGTTACACCAAAAGGCATAACCAACCACTCATACATACCTTCCTTTGTCTAAAAAATAGTCTTCCACTCATCATCTTCTCTAATTTTGATCTGATGATATCCACTCTTTAAATAAATTATGGTTTTAAATCTCTTGCTCCACTCAAACAATCCATTATGTCATCCATTCTTGGTATAGGAAACCTATACTTCAATGTGATATTGTTGATTTCTTTGGAATCACTACACACTCACCATTCTCCATTCTTTTTAGGTGCCAACACAACAGGTACTGCACATGGACTCAAAATTGGTTGGATCAAACTTTTGTTCAAGAATTCATGAACTTATCAGTTAAGCTCTTCATTCTCGCTCAGTGTTAACCAATGTGGTGCTTTGTTTAGTAAACTAGCCCCTGGAATTAGATCCATACAATGACTGATATCTCTCATTGGTGGAAAACCATCAGGTACATTATATGAAATTATCTCCTTATACTTAGTGAGTAGCTTCTCAACTTCTACATGAATACCATCTTCTGTATTCTTACTCTATTTGTTAGGAATCAAAGCATAACAGATATTATTTCTTTTCAAATCCTTAACAAAATCTCTACCTTCCATCAAACAAACTTTCACAGATGTACATATCTCACCAATAGGTTCTTCCACCAAAGGCAAAAAAAATTGTTTTCTTTTACCATCAACCCAAATAGAGTATCTATTCAATCTTCCATCATGTATAGCATGTCTATCATATTGCCAAGGTCTACCCAACAAAATATGACAAAAATCCATAGGCACAATATCACACAACACTTTATCATAGTACTTTCGAAATTTCAGATTCACAAAACATTGTTCACTCACCATTAATGTATGCTCATCCTTGATCCATGAGATCTGATAGGGCTTCAGATGCTTCTTCCTCTATAACTAAAAATTTGTGACCATTTCTTCAGATGCCAAATTCTCTGAGCTTCTACTATCAACAATTACTTTCCAAACTTTTTCTGCAACTCTAGATTTGGTCTTGAACAAACTTTTTCTGAAAGTATCTTGCTTATCTTTTTCACTCCATAGTTTTCTTCAGATCATGAGATTCTCAAGTTCATTAGGTGACTCATCTTGCACCAAGGCATTTATGCTACTATTGATATTCTTGCTTGCATGTGTACAGTCAAAAGATTTATGTCCTTCCTGACCAAAATTGTAACAAGTTACTTGGAATCCTCTTCTGCTATAACCATCTCTGGAGTAATTGCATCTTCCTCAGTATGAACTTCCACCTTTCTATTCTATCTTTCCTTTGTCTTGAGATGTGTTTGAAACTGACTTGTCTGGTTCAGATCTACTATTTTCACCATGAGATCTACCTCTTTCTCTATGAAATCTACCACCTCTGCCTCTTTTGCTTTGCTCATATCTCTTGTTCAATTTCTCCTCAACTTTTAGGGAAAACTGATATTCCTCCTTAATGCTTTCCATCTTGACCAAACTGATCTCATCTTGTATGGAACTTCTCAAGCCATTTAGGTATCTTTCTAATCTTTCCACTTCATCTTCAACAATGCCAGATCTAATGTCCAATCTAAGAATTCCTCGGTGTAGTCTTTCATAGATTTATCCTTCTACTTCAAGATTTGTGTGAGACCTACATTAGACTATTATAGTGTTACTATTTTGTTTTTCATGCTTTCAGTAGTTTATTCTTTGACATACCTTGACTATCAAAGACTTGTTATACATTTGAGGATCGGTGGAATCCTGTGTTATATATTCAACACCTAATTTTGTAATCAGGGTACTTTTGAGATGCTTTATGTTTTAATTTAGTTTCAACTTATGTTGATGTCTTATATGGGTTTAAATGAATGAATGTAATATGATGAATTTGGTTTAGGAAACCGATGCTAGTTTATTTCAGTTCTAAAAAAATTATGGTTTATATGTATGTATATCATTGATATCGTGTTATGTTTCATATCATGTCATTTTGGACCTACTGATGTGTGCATTGAGTGTGCATGAAAAGTTGACCATGGAACTAAATTGGGGACCCAGTACTGGAACCTATGTAAATACCTATGCTTTTCAAGGTCCTATCTATATAAAGAGACATGGACCTCATTTTTATGTGTTTATTTCATAAACGTGGTTTGCATGTGTGTTATTAAATTAGTAAATGTTTATGTGATTAAGTCATGTCTATTGTTTCTAATTTAATATGCCAAGTTTGGCAATTATTGTAATTTAATTATTGACATGGCTAGTAAAGGGGAACCAAGGTTAGTCAAGGGTTAACTAAGGTCATCTAGGAGTAGAACCCAAGCTTACCCCAGGGATAGAAGTTTCTAGAATTCCTTTGACTTAGAAATCTATAGGTTAACTTCAGGGTGAGTTTTAGAGGGTCTTTTGGGCTCCTAGGGGGTAACTGGGGTCAGTTTTAGTCACCCAACTTGGTACCCTATGGGTTAGGGGTAATTTTTTGTCATTAATGAGCCTCTAAACTCATTTATTACTCCCTTTAAGTGTCATTTTCAACTTTGAGGGAATTTGAAAGAGGAGTGTGGCTTTGGTTAACCTCACTCTCTCTTCTACCCAAGTTTCATTTGACTTCACCCTTGGAGGGTTAGGATGTGGTTTAGTTTAGGATTGGTTAGAGTTACCTCACCCTTGGGTTAAGTCTTACTCATGCTGGAGGTTTGCCTATTTAGGGAAGATTTTATGATGAGTTGAGTGTTCACCCACTCTCTACTCTTAGAGACAAAATTCAGTTTGAAGGAGCTTTTGGAGAAGGAGCTTAGGAAGGTTAGCTCAACACCATTTATCTTTAGACCTTAGCTTGGATTAAGGTTGGATTTCTTTTAAGTTAATTGTTTGTGTTTATGTGTGTTCTTGAGCTCAAGGACTACATTAATGGAGTCCTATGTGTATTGAAGCTTTTATTTTCTGTTGGAAATTTCTTTATTTGTTTCTCAATGTCTTTACTTTGTGTTTGATTTCGAATGGCTCTTCAAGGTACACTCACCCTTGGGAGGGTAGAGTAGCCTTGGGGGGTAGATGAAAATGATTCCTGTTAAATGTAGAGTCTCCCATATGAGGAGGGAAAAATTTGGGGTAACATGATACCCATGAAGCCAAGAAGGACCTGAGGGCATCTATGAGGTATAAGGAGGTTATTTAGGATAACATCTTGTAAAGATGGTCCTTTTTAAGTCCATGTGAGGCTTGTGTATTCTATATTTATTCTTGGCTTTCTCCTTCAGTGAGGTCTACCACTACCCCTGTTTCTGGAATGTCTCTTGGAGATACTTCCTCTTGTTCATACTGATGTTGGGAAGCTTTCTTGTGTTTGAGTCCTCTATTTGTTTCCTTCTTGTTGAGTGTTTCTATTTGTAACCCGTTCTAGATTGGATCCACAAGCTCGGGGTGGCCTTGTAAAGGCCCAGGTTGGGAGGTGAGCCTCCATGGTCAACCTCAACATTTATCAGGTTCTTGAAGGGATAGTGAAGATGAATACTACCCTTATGTGTGAGATGGGGATAACTAGAAAATCATCGTTTGTAACCTATATTGTTTTAAGGTTTTCTTTATTGCAAAGTTGTATAAAGACGTTTAAGGAAATATGCAGCCTATTATCGTTTTGAAATTATATTAACATTATTGTGTTATGGAGAATCAATAGGAAGTGTAACCTTATTTTAAATTTGGGATTAAGTAAAGAGGTTTGGTAATCTATATGCAAGTTTTTAGAGATTTATATAACCTAGTTAGCAGTAATCATAAAATTTTTACAATTCCTTGGTATGTTTAATTTAAATTTCTGTTATGGGTATAAATTTTCTCTTCAAGACATTTTGTTGGAAATTCTTTTATTATAGGGATGGAATTAATCGTTAATAGTGAATAAACTATTTACCATAAGGTTGTATTTATTTACTCTTAGAATGGAAATCTTATAGTGAGAAAAGTTTTCTTTTATTTATTACATCTTTTTTTTTTGTGTTCTTGAAAGGAATTATAACATTTTTTTTTACACTTAGCTTAATACTGGAAATAGTTAAAAAAAAAATTAAATGCTTATTTTAGAATTTTCTTCCACTAGAATGTGGAGATTAATTTATGGGTTGCATTGATCAAATAATTTTTTTTAAAAAAAGCTCCTATATAGCCCCTGTTCTGAGAATTACAGACAGATTTCACCAGTAAAATTAATTTAATTTTTTTTACCTTAGATGTTTAAATGTGTTTTTTTGGTCTATACATTTAATTTAGGCTTTATCTTATTAACATACATTTTAGCACTAAAGTTTTTTTTAAAAAAATAAAATAAAATTTTACACTTAAGCAAATTTTGAATTTCGGTCAGAGGCTTGGATTTAGTGCTGAGTGCTGTTTTGGAATGTTTTAAGTTTTTTATAAAAAAAAAAAAAAAATTAAATTAGGGTGGGAGGGCCGAAGCCCTACCCAACCCGCAGGCTGTGCTGTAGAGGGTGGCTCAGTGAGGAGGGCCGAACCCTACCCTGCTACCCCTCTATGTATGAGTGGGGTGGGGAGGGTCGGCCACTCCCCGGTCGGCACCTCTCTCCGTCTGCCTTTCCCCTCTGTGACCACCATGGTGGGTGGTGCCACCGCCACTACGGCCACCATCCCACCTGCGTGCCTTCATCCGCCGCCGCCCATTGGGTAAAACCCTCCACCGCCTACCTTTTTCTGTCGCCGCCTGTGTAGCATGTCGGCCACCACTCCTCCCTTGAGACCATAGTGATTTTTAGGGTTTTTAAACCTTTTTTTTATGTTTCATTTTTTTGATATATTTATATGGCAAATTTAGAATTAAGTTTAGTTAGATTAAGATTTGATTTATTAAATAGGATAGTTTAAATTAGATATTTTATATATAATTAGCTTAAATATGTTTTTTAACTTATATAGGATAGTTTTAAATTAGATATTTCATATATATATATATATATATATATATATATAATTAAATTCTTTCTTTTTAATGTATGTTTTATTCGTATAGAGGGGTTATTATAAATGTTATTTATTTTAGAATAGATTTAATAATTATTTACATAGTATAATATTGACTGAATTAGTTTTATAGATATGTAAATGTTTATTTGGTTAAAATAATTAGTTTTCCCTTTAATATTAAAATAGATAAAATCATTAAGGGAAATTGATTTCTTCAAATATTTCTTAATACTATATTCAATCGCAGATTTATTAAATGAACTTCCTTGATGTAATTATTGTTTAAAGGGTTATAACTACCCCTCATCTTCACAATATACTCCTTTTAAGGGTATTATCACTACCTTTAATCAGCGTCGTGTGCCGTTGACTTTTGGTCAACCATGGTCAAACCCCTCTCCGATCAACTCAATTTTTGTACTAGGTGATCCCTGTACTCTCTAGACCCTAAGATTTCAGTTTCATGCCTTACAAAGATAGTTGACTTTTTGGTCAACATGGGTTGACTTTCTGGTCAACTACCTCAGTTTGCATGCCTATGACCTCTATAGAACTTAGTAGTCCCTAGTCATGTCCCGTCTCTTCTTTTAGAGTATGGTTGACTTTTGGTCAACTCTAGTTGACTTTTAGTCAACTATCCTCGTTTTGCATGTTTGAGACTCCCTTAGGATCTAGCAAACCCTAGTGCTTACCATTCACTTATTTTAGAGTATAGTTGACTTTTGGTCAACTACCTCGATTTGCATGCGGATCAAGTTTGGAGCTTTAGGCATCCTTTAGGATAGCTCTGAAAGCTATTCCTCTCCTTGTAACTTTTATGGTTTCATTTATTCCCTTGCACCATTTTGCGTGCACATGTTACCCTTGTGATAGTTTTGTTATCCTTTTTAGTGCGTTATTAAAAAAAAAAATTGTGTGTTTTTGCCCAACTTTTGGGCATGACAATTTGCATCCTCCTAATCAAGTTAATCTAATAATCACAAGGTAGAAACTTGCCTTTTGATTTGTTTACCATATTATCCCATACCTTGATTTTATCTTTACCTTTCTTCTTTCGATCCAATTGTAGATGTTCCCACCATAAGGATGCATGACCTTTCAGCTTTGTACTTGCAATCTTCAACTTCTTGTCCTTTGATACATTCTCATATTCATAATAATTTTTCATCTCAGTTATCTAGTTAATCAATTCATCATAATCCAACTTTCCACTATACTCAGGAGGATTAAACTGAGGTGTGGATTTCAAACTTATCAAGGCTCTCATGAATCTCTCTTCTTCCTGGTCCATCATAGGTGCAGGTGCAACTTCCCCTTGAACCTCTTCCAATTCATCATCACTAACATCATCAAGATGTCTTCCTATGTGCTGGGCTATCTCCATAGCTTCCAATATAGCAGCCATCTGTCTAAGCATATCAGCTAGACCTAGATCTGCATTACCTCTCCCACGAACCATCTTGAATCCCTCTACAATTGTAGGTTAGATTGTAATATGCTACCCCACAAAAATATCACCAACTAGGGTTAGGGTTTACAAGAAGGAACTTAGATTAACCATTGCTTTGATACCACCTAACACAAGGAGGTATGGGTTTTGGGGCATAGGGCTCTCCCAACTACCAAACCAACTTGCAGACACAACAATGCGGAAGTAAATACACAGTGATATAAGAAACACTAGAAATCCTTTCTATTAAATTGATTAAACTCATTACATGTCAGACTGTAAGGCCTTCCCAATTTTTTCCATACACAATCAGTGAATTACATATTATTCTTCATACATGTAAGGTCACAGACTTGCCTTCTAGATATTTCAATAATTTTATCTTCTATTACAATCTGATATCAAAACTTCCTCTAGAACTAAGAACATAGAAATAAATATATACAAGAATCCACCAAGAGAGGTTGACGCTCAAATCTATAAGAGAGACCCATATTTAGGTCCACACAGATCCCAATGAGAGACCCCAAATAAATTAAGCCACAAAAATTAAATAAAGTCAACCACTAGATCCTACTCTAAATAAACATCTCAGGCAAAGAACACCCCGAGAAACAGGAAACAAAACCTGAGCGTTAGAATAAATAAACTCGGTAACAAGAATGACCAAGCAACAAAACTCAAGCAATAAAAAATCCACAAATATGCTTGAGCAACAAAACCTGAGTAGTAGAGACCAACCCGAAACAAGCATAACCGAGCGACAGAGCCCGAGCAACAGAGTACTTCATGAGCAACCTCCAAAAAAACTAAAAAATAAAACAAACATCTTTTTGGTTGAGTAGGATTTCCAATGACCCAAGATGCTCCTGCATCACTAATACTTATCCTATCTCAAACACTAACCATAATTATTACTTTAACCATAAACACAATATAACCATAACTATTATTCTAACCCAAAAAATAACTACAATTGTAACCATGAATGAGCTAAAACCTATCATAGTTTTTATTCCACCTCTAATATTATCTCTAACTATAATATTAACTCTAATCATAAGCTTAACCTAATAATGACTATAAACCTACCTTTATCTCTAACCCAAAATATCATCCTAATAATACCAATAACCCTAACCCTAAATCTAGCCCTAACTATGATGTAAACCC
>MU220509.1:25313-46845 GCA_018584345.1 Thuja plicata | reverse complement strand
TAAGGTATTCATTAACACACTGGTTATAAGGTAACCATCTAGTTGTTTGCAAGTTTCTCTCAAGGAGGGGATTAAATTTTGTGAATGATTTCAGGAAGCATACTATTTAGTTAAGGATCTGATACAGTGGTTTGGAGGTAACAAGGTAGTTTGTAAGGCAGACTATCCTAATTGTTTGAGCTGTAAGGCAGTTCAGTGTATTTTGTTTATGTCATTTCTTTGCTTATTATTGACTCTGCAGCCCAAAGGATAGGCACTGATTCAGGAACCTATTTGAATATCTATCTATGTCACATATGTTCTAAGTTTTCAACTACCAAATCAATTTTAAACACTCTGTTACCAAGAACACATAAGAAAAACTTGTTTAAAGGACTTCTGTCAGCAGGACACTGTCCATGTTATTGATTCCTTGAAGAGAGAATCACTTAGGTTAACCCTCCTACAAAGAAAAGGAAGAAGGATTGAAATCCTTGTATCACTGGTTTTGTCATAATTAATAGTATGATTTACATGGTTAAATCTTGTATATGATTATCCTTGGTCATTTACAAGGTATTTTATTAGTTAGTTCAATAGAGAGTATATGACAAATCGGTGTCCACATCTAAGTACTGTGTTGACAGTCATCTTATAAGGTAAAACCTGCCTGAGCATCTGTGGAGCTCAAAAACGAAGAAGGATATTGTTTAGTCCTTAGCAATTAGGCTTTTCTTGTTTCTGAACTATGAATCAGGATTAAGAGGTAACAAGATTCAAATAGACATTTCAAGCAGTATAGTTCATGCAAGAAAAATCCCTAACAGATACATCCAAGGAGTGAAGAATTGAAGGTGAAGCACAAGGAAACCAACTCATAGAGTTGAGTTAGTGAAGTCTTAGGCGAGTAGATAAAATACTTATGAGGTCCTAGAAGTGAGTTTAGGATCTTGAGAAGGCTAGGACAGATTGAGTCCTAGATAGTGTTTGTACAAGCACACCTTGGAGTGTATCTATCAGTGAATTTAAGGTTCAGGGAGAGTTAGTAGATGCTACTGGATCTTCACCTGATATTAGATTACAACATTAGCCTAGATTTCCAAGAATGGCCTTAGGGGAGATTTGGAGAAATATAACAGTTAATTATCTAGCCCCCAATTTATAGATTTAGATGATGCAAGGTTAGATACAGGTACAAGGATATGTGTGGCAGCTATATACTTTCTTGCAATGTCAGAAAGGTAACACCGTCTGATCACCTAGAACTCCATGGTTGACTGGGAATGAAACATGTTTTTGAAATGTATTAGGAAATGTGTTAGAAGTACATTGTAAGCTTTAAGTATGATTACTTATTAATTTGTGAGCGTCATTCAAGCACTTGTGAAGAATAGGGAGAAGACCACTCTTGTGGCCTTGGATGTTGCTAAGAATATCTCTAGCCAGATTTAGGAGGAAAAAAAACTAATTGATAAGGTTGAAGAACTAGTAAACCTGATAATACTAAGAGTCTGAACTGAAGGAGGTTAAGATTGAATTAACTAAGGATAGGATAGAGAGAAACAGTAAGTATTGTTTTCTATAGTTTGAAAATAATTAAGATAAAAATGATTGAGATCCTAGAGACTGAGAAGAATACTAAAAATCAAGAGATAGAACAAAATCTTGAGATTTAGACAGGCTTGGGTGAGCCTATAAAAGCACCAAGGAAACCAAGGTATGTTAAGATAAATAATCTTGAGAATCAGATTATTAGTGATGTTAATAAGGGCATGATGACAAGGTATAAAGTTAGAAATGATATTTTTTTGTAGAGCCTAAGATTACTGATGAAGCATGTTGTAATACCAACCCCTTAGTCTGCCTTTCTATTTCAGTTTCTCAACTATTTTAGACCTTAGTATGTATGTGATAGTTTTTCAGGTGATTTTAAGGGTACTTATGTATTAATTTTCATTATGTTATTGATCCATTGGTTAGATTTATTATATCATCTATTTGCATATGATTTATTATTAATTCATGTTGGTTATGTTTATGTTATGAAGTCATTTTGATTATGGTTTTCTTAGAATACTGACCCTATGTTTATATGTGCATGGATCATTGTTATGTTTTACATTACTGTTCACTATGTTTGGTATCATATGGGACAGAGTTGTAGTTACTTGCTTCAAGGAGATCCACATGATAAACTGGTCTCAACCATTGTTTGATATATTATATGCATGTTTGTTCATCTTTGTAATGACAAGATTTGCAAGTACTAGGCTACGTCTTCCCTGATTTGGCAGGAGTGAACGTGCCCTATCGCAGTATCTCAATGGTAAGAAAGGGGAGATAATATCAGGTCCAAATCCATACCCTAAAACCTTATTTTATCCTATAAACAAACAATAATTTGATTAACTATCCTATTTGAACCTGTTAAGTGACGTGGATTTGTGATCCTGTTTGTGTGTGTTTGTGGTTCTATTTCAGTTGACTTTCTGTTTAGATGGATTAATGATGATTTTGGCTTGATTTATTTAATTATTATTTATGGTATATATTTTTAGTATGAGGAAATCTTCAACCTGTTGAGAGAAATCTCAAACATAAAATATTAGCGGGTTAGCACATATAAATCATGACATAAGAAAGAACTAACAAGAAATCTTCATAACATCAGATTGAGCTAAAACAAGCTATTGAACCCTATGTTACTTGTTTGATTTACTCTTTTATATTGTATTTCAATGTTCTCTCTCAAACACAAATGGAGTGAATCCTGAATTCAATGCAACTATGAATGCAAGATTGGAAGAAAAGAAGATATTCAAGAGCTAGTATAAAGAACTAGTCTCAAATTCTTCTCAAAGATCATATTCTAAATTATGAAAATGATATGCAAGACAATTGAAAGAAACTATGTTTTATTAAAAATTATCCTAGCATGTAAATTCTAAGCGATTTAAGCATAAAGAGCATGAAAACTAGAAATGAGCTTCTAAAACTAAAGGGTATGTGCAGGATCACGGTATGCCAAAAAGTGGCAATGTGAAAAGAAGTCCTAATTGGTAGACTGATTGAAAAAAAACTATAAATTTCAAATGGTATAACATTTTTTTAAATATCCAACATAGGTAACATTCTATGATTCACCTAACACAAGAAAAAAAGAAAAAAATTCAATTTGATGAAGTTTAGACTACGTTAAGGTGGTCAGACATGGGAGCTTTTATATTTTGGAAAATTTTTAGAAGAAAAATCATGATTAATTATTTACTTGGAAAAAAACTACAAAAAAATATGTGGCACATCCAGACATGAGTCTACTACTTATATCTAGAATCTTGTAAAAAATATTATGATCTGATTGTGTTTAAGGTGGTCAGACATACACCTACTTCTTATCTTTTTAGTCCTGGTTGATACACTGATTGACAAATAAATATAACTTTCAAATGGTATAACATTTTTGAAATAAAAAAAATGAGTCACATTCTATGATTTACCTACTACAATAAAAAAATTAAAAGTTTTCAATTTGATTAAGTTTAGGCTAAGTTAAGGTGGTCAGACGCGATATTTTGTACATTCTAGAAAAGTTTTAGTAGAAAAATCATAATGAATTATTACTTAGAAAATAATTACAAAAAAATATGTGTCACATCTGGACATGAGTCTACTACATATATCTATAATATTGTAAAAAAATATTATCATTTGATTATGTTTAAGGTGGTCAGACATAGACCTACTTCTTATCTTTTTCCTGAAATTTTCATACTACCACATTAAAATTTGAAAATTTTACCATATAGAATAATGTTTTTTGCAAAAAGGGCTAGTATCTTAGAAACTAAATTCAATTTTCTATAGATTCTCTTCTTACATATTTTTGATATAATATTGATACCTTGTTCAATTTTTTATGTGAACTTGCCTAACCTTGATTTTTTAAATTTTCATTGCCACTTAAGGACCTGTTTGGCATACCATCATCCTGCACATACCTTAAAATAGCATAATAACAATGCAAAATGAGAGATGCCAATACAAGAGGAGAAGGCCTCTATTTATACATTTTTGGGAGAGAAGAGAAGGGCTTTAATGAGGTAGCCCTTATGTGGCATCCACATAAGAGCCACATAAGGGACACATGGGCTTCGAAGGGATGGCCATTTTGGAGTCAAACATAGCATTAAATGTTTGAGTGGCTCAAGATTTTCAAGTTGGGGACAAATATGTAAGAGTATTTAAGAGGAATGGGTGAACATTTTGGAGAGAATTTTCACACATGTGCGGGCATTCTATTAGCATTAAAAGGGTTAGGAATCACCTTTTTAAGTTGGATTGGAGGATGATTAGGTGGTGAAGTATTCTTAGAGAATGAGGTGATGGGTGTAGAGTAGGAATAGGGTAGGCTTGGGGTAGACCTATAGATTGGATTAATAGGTCTCTAGGTAGGGTTTAGATTATAATTCAAATTATATTTGAATAAATCAAAGCTTAGAGGAATTAAGGATATGGAGGATTTTTTAATAAATATAAATCTACTAAAAGGGGATTTTTTGAGGCAAATGTATATAAATAAAATACATTAGGATAGCATTTAGATTATTGATAAATACTAACAATGAAACTATTTAATTGATTAAATTAAATAGTTAGATGAAAAAAAGGGAAATTAATATTAATATTTTTGGATGTCTATATTTTTCCCCTCTTTGACGCGGCATCGCAAGTGATGTTGCGTCAAAGACAAGAAAATAAGTTTCCCCAAAGGAAGAGGAGTTCTAGGAGTCGAGCCGAAGAAACAATGATATAGGGTTGTGCCCCCTCAAGAAAAGAACACAACAAAGACAACATTGTGAAATTTTCTCGAAAAAGGATGCAACGGGAAGGAGGAAGGGAGAAGAGGGAATAAATAGAAGCCTTCTGAAATGCAAGCATGAATGCAACTAAGAATGAAAATGCAATGACAAAATTAAATGCAACTAATGAGCCTTGGGGATCCATTTCCATGAAAATATGGAGAGCACATCCGATTTTGATATTGCAAAAGGAGGTATGCATCAGGTGTTAGAAAACACAGATGACTAGATTCCTTTGCATAGACTAGACGCTCAAACAGAAGCACACTACAAAAGACACATGTATTAGTAGCCACCAGTCACAACGCACCAAGATATAACAGATCGAGGTAGTGGTGAGTAGGTTTTAAATGACACAAAAAGATAAAATCAGTAAAGAAGGCCTCATGACCAAGCAGTCATTCAGTCCAAAGTTCTTTCCATGAACATTATTGATGTGATGAAGGATGTGATAAGACGATGCCAGAAGGATGGATCCTGACAGGAAAGGATTGGATTTGATTTGATTAAAAGATATTTGCTGGCAAAAGCTGTGAACAAAATGATGAGCAATGATAGGCGGTCGCAAAATTGATTTGGTGAAAAAACTTGATCGCAAGCGCAGGAGTCAAAATGTTGAACTAAAAATTGAAAAACTGAGTGATGGGGATGGAAGGAAATGTTTATTGCAATATTTTGGATGATTTTTTAATTTTTTGCATTTTTCTAATGTTTTTGGAATTTTCTACGCTTTTAGACTGTACAATGGGACTAATAATCCAAAAATATACAGGAAGGAGAAGAAAAGGGAGTAGAAAAAAAATTTCGGGAAAATAGGGGCTATAAGAGGGGCTGGAGGGCTAAAAGAAGGTCATTTATGAATAGTGATTGGACAAGAAAAGAGATCTAGAGATAAAACATGGTGGACAAGAGGCTGAAGGGGCAGTTGGGAGAGCACGTTTGGACCCATGGGAGACCCTCGGAGTGGCTAGTACCGGTGAGTATCTCAACTAAGACCTTGTATTTACTATTTTCAAAGGTTTTACCACTTTCAAGAAAGGGTAGGGGTCATTAATGAGGGTTAGAAGGGTGGTGGACCAGAAATGCCGCTTCTTGAACCAATGTATGCGAAGATGCTAATCCTCGAACCCGCATCTTTGAGGATGACGGTTCTGAACTGGCATGTGCAAAGATGTTGGACCTAGATCCGTGTCTTTAAAGATGGGGTCTGGACAGAAAATGCTTGGAGACGCCGATTGAAGAACCGATGTCTCCACTCGAACCAGCGTCTGCACCAAAAGGGGTAGACAGTGAGGGGGAGGGAAAAGGAAGGACCCAGCAAGGGCCAGAGATTGGTTGGAAATCGACCTAGGGACATGATGCCCCATTCTAGGAGGGGTTAGGATAGAATTGAGAAAAAATATATCATTGACATGGTGGTGTTTGGGTTTTGTAGGAACAGTTTCCACCACTGGGATCTCAGGAGCATTGGCTGCTGATGATGGAGTTGGAGGGCCAGCTGATAGAGGTGGACTGGGTATTGTTAGATATAGTGGGACTAGATTATGTACCCTGATGGCCTAGGCTATGAGTGCATAATGGGATGATGACTGCACTTATTGAGCAGTGGCACATTGATACCATGACATTTCATTTGCCTACTAGAGAGGCAATGATTACTTTGGAGGATGTATGGAGGATCTTATGGATATAGATCTGAGGACCAGTACCTTAGTACTGACTGGAGGACAGTGAGAACTGCATGGATTTACCTTTCAAGAGGCCCCTAGGGAGGATACCTAGATACAAGACATGGATGCCTTGGCAGCCAGCGGTCGACAAGAGGCTGAGGAGGATAGCAGTGTATTTGGTAGGACTGATTGGTGGGAGGATGTTGGTAGACCTGGATAGACATAGATTTGGGATGGGATGGTTTAGGGTACTGGCAGAGATGCTTGAGGAGGGGACTACCTATTGCTAGGGGTATATTGTCCTTGGATAGTTATACCATGATTTACATATGGTTGCATACCGTGGGGTGCAAAACATGGGGATAGGGGTTACACTGCTACTAGTGTTGGCCTGAGAGCATATATCAGTGCTCTAATTGATGAGGGTTTGAGAGGCTCACCAACTAGGAGAGCCTTATGCATGAAGGTATATGCTACCACTGAGGTATACCTCTATGGGCCAAACAGGATACTAGCGGTGACTTATTGATGAGATCCAGGTTTTCTGCTGGACACCATACAGAGCATGTGAGCTCTAGGGAGTGATGGAATGACAGGTGGGTGGGGAGGAAAGTTTTGAGGACTTTATCTATCTTTCATACTCTCAGATAGATTGTTTCTTACTGGGGAGGACCATCCACCAATTAGAGTGCTACAGGCCATCCCGGGTGATGAGGAAGTTCAGATTACAAAAGGAGGTGGTGGCAGAGGATGGACTACATCCTCATGTCATCAGGGAGGTTGGAGTGTGGGGTAGGTACAAAAATTCTCTTAATATGAGGGTTACATGGTGGACACTGGCATGGGTTTCCTATGTGGCTAGGAAAGACATAGTGGATGTAGGGATGATGATAGAGTATGTGGCCTAGGCGGTCGCACATGCACCTTTACAAATGATAGACCTGGTACAGGTAGCTTCTCATGAAAAGTCTATAGGTGACATGGAGGTTGATGATGAGATTGTAGTAAGGGATTCCCTAGAGACCACAGCAGTAGGACAAAGAAGGAGACCTTAGGGGAGACGTGTCCAACCATGAATAGATGCACAAGAGGAGGGCAGATAGGATCAGGGGCCACATGGGCCAATAGGAGATGGGTAGGATTAGGAACCTCACGTGCCTACATGGGGACAAGATCTGGCACCTCAGGTCCCGATATAGGGACATGTACCATAGGGGCTATATAGGGGCCACCCACAGGATATGGCTTACAAAAATACTATCGTCAGAGAGAGGGACAGCCTACAAACTGAGTGTGTACATTGTAGGGACTACTAGGGATATCATAGGTATCAAAGACTAGCTTGTAGACGGAGATGGCTCAGATATAGGGCTTGTTAGCTATGAAGACAACACGTGCAAACAAAGTCAAGGGTGCACTTGACACCCTACAGGGTAGAGTAGACTTAGGTGAGTTCCCAATGGTGGACTTGACATAGGATGTTGCTGAGCTACAGATAGATATAGGGACACTGCTATATCAATTGGGTACCCTCACAAAGTAGATGGAGAAGGCTATAGATCAGGTTAGTGCATTGACCTCTGAGAGAGATGTAGCACAGAGGTGGGCCGAGGCATACAGGAAAGAGAAAGACATCACTTGACAGGTAGCCACTGCACGTGGGGCTAGTCAGGTGGTAGCAAATGCCTTTGTAGCTTACAAAGACAGCTAGGGTAGGTAGAGAGGTAGGCCACTATCGGGCACTATACCATGATTTAGTACTTGAGGGATAGAGACACACATTTACAGAGCGGTCTCAATCACATAGCACAAAGGAGAGCTTCTCAGGGATCAGTGGGGATGCCACTACATCCACCACCAGGACAAGGAGGAGGACCATCACAACCACCTACATGATTCATTAGAGGATTTTGTGACATAGACATTTTTGTGTTTTGTAGATTATATGTATATGTATATGTATATCAACACCTAGGTTCATTGTGATGTATTTCTTGATGACAGACACTGTATTTATGGACAAATTTTATATATATGATGACGGATTGATGATTCTACGATTTTATGTGTTGATCTGTATGCATTGATCTATATTACATTATGATGCATATGCTTATATGAGTACTGACATTGATGTTTGAAGGATGTGATGTTTTATGATTATGTATATACAGGATGAGATGTTTAGATGCATGTATCTAGATGTTTGTTTATGTATTTGATGTATATTTTAGTATTTTTGATGAGACGTAATGGATACATTTAATATGTTATGAATTTCTTATGATGCAATGTATGTAAATGCAATGATCCTAACAGAAATGTAGGGATGGTATGAAACATGCAGGGATGTAATGGATGCAATGGATGCAACGGGACCCGTGTTGTTTGGTGTGTGCCACATTCAATTGATGGATTGAACATGCAAACTATAAAGGACCAGGAAAGGAAGGTTAGCATGATGACGGTTCATAGTGTTAGTGCGATGGTGAGAAGACTAGACACATCATGAATATAAAAGTACAAAATAGAGTGATTAATTACAAGCGAGTATGTACAAAGATTGCTGACGAGACTTGATTGGATCTTGTTGTTGTGATATGTGCGATAATGTTGGAATACCTAGGGAATACAGGAAATGCTGAGGTTCATGGGAATGTAATGATGGAGATTGAGGGGAGAGATATTTTGATAGATAATGGAATGGTCCACTATGTGTGATGCCTGTTGCAAGGTTTTCATCACCCATACTTGTCCAAGGTGCCTGATTGCCAAGTTTTCACCATTGGACGAAATTTTTCTCTTTAATCCTTATTTTTGTCCTTTGATTTGATTTTTTGATTTTTTTGATTTATGTTGTCCAAGTGCCTATTCATTGGGGATTCCATTTTTTTCAGCTTCCTTTTTTACTTTTTTGAGATTTTTTCAAGACTATTTTACATTATTTTTGTACTTTTTTAGGACTTTTATGGATTTTTTTAAGATAACTGGAATGAATAACCGCCTATTAGGCATAGAAGCACTTGATATGAATGATGTTGATAGGATAATTCAAGGGTTCTCCTTCAGGAGTAGAGAGTTGATATGTCCTAGAACCAAATCATGCAGTGACAATTTATGGGCCTTTCCAAGTAACCTCGAACTTACCTTTCTTTTCTCGATCAGTACCCACTTTCTGATTTACCTTTAGCACAAAGTCCCCTACCTGGAAATAGAGTGGGTGGAATTTATTTTTATAGTTCCACTTGAGTTGATTTTGATAGAAAATCAGGTGATCATAGGCTTTCTAGCACTTTTCATCTAGTAGATCAAGTTGTGTGAGTCTTGCTACTCGGTAATCTTCATCATTGATCAGGCCTCTCTGTGATACCCGGAGGGATGGCAGTTTGACCTCAATTGGTAAGACAACTTCATCACTGTAGACTAAGGGATATGAAGTGGTTCCTATAGGATTACATATGAAGTGCGATATGCCCAGGGGGTAGGGTTAATTTGGAGATGCCAGTCGCGGCCAGTAACATTGACAACATTCTTGAGGATTTTGAGAATGGTCTTATTAGTTGCCTCATCTTGGCCGTTACGTTGGGGAAAATATGGACTGGAGAAATGGTGATAGATATGGAGGTGAGCACATAGATCACTGACGTGTTGATTTTCAAATTGTGTTCCGTGATCTATGAAGATAGTGGAGGATGTTCCAAAGCGGCAGACGATGTCTTAGAGGATGAATTTGGAGATCTAGACACTTGTAGTGAGGGTGAGAGGAATTGCTTCAAACCACTTTGTAAAGTACTCCATTGTTGTTATTATGTATTTATGGCCTTTAGAAGAGATGGGGTAATCTTACCAACAAGGTGAAAACCCCAAAAAGAGAAAGCCAAAGTGGGCACAATAGGTCAGAGGTCTTGTGCAGGAGCATGGATCAAATTGGCATGTTGTTGACAAGGTAAGCACTTCTTGACAAACTCGCAAGCTCATCATGTTCCATTGTAGGCCAATAGTATCCTTCCCATAAAATTTTCTTAGCTAGGACCATGCTACTCGTATGGGCACCATAGATTCTAGCATGTATCTCTTGTAAAGCTTGTACAACCTCATTTTCATCTAAACATCTAGAGAGCACATTGTGATAGCCCCGTCAATAAAGGGTGTTGGCTACAAGGGTGTATCAGGAAGCTCTACAAATAAATTTTGGCATTGGGTTGAGATGAGATGAGGAGATATGATACCATTTTGTAGATAAGCCTAGATATTGTGGTACCATGGGGACTGGGGACCAACCAAGAGACATACGCGATTCAATTTGTCATTCTCATAAGCGGGAGCATGAAGTTGATCAACTAAGAATTAATATTGCATAGACTCATGAGGAATTTCTAAGAGGGAGTTGATTATGGTCATTGCGTTAGCAACCTTTTTGTGCAAGCGTGGTACTTGCGTTATCTGCCAGTGGAGGAAATGCTCTTTCATCTTGTAAACCATCTCCTTATATGGCATCATTTTGTCATCTTTGGTTTGATACTCATCCAGGACTTGTTTGATGATGAGTTGGGAATCACAAAAGACATGTATATTTGTGATGTTCCACTCTATAGCCATGCAGAGTACTGTGATTAGTGCTTCGTATTCTGCAATGTTGTTCATGTAGGGAAATCACAATTTGAATGACATAGTGATGTAGTATTCTTGCCCCTACACCATGGGATGTGTAAGATCCATCAAATTAGATTTCCCAAGTGGGTTTCTCTTCTATCATGTACAAATGCTCATCTGACAATTTGATGATCAGAGGATATGCATCCACCAACTACGGTTCTGCTACTTGATCTGCGATGACTTGTCCTTTAATGACTTTTCTGTCTACATATTTAATATGAAACTCTCTTAGCAGCATAACCCAATTTTCCATTCGTCCTGTGAGAGTAGTCTTAGAGAGTAGGTACTTGAGAGGTTCCACTTTTGAAATGATCTTTCTTGTATGACTAAGAATATAGCGGCAAATTTTTTGAGTTGTGAAAACCACTGCCAACCATGATTTTTCCATAGGGGAATAATTGAGCTCATAACCCACTAAGGTCCATCTAATTTAATAAATGGATCTTTACTTGACTTCATACTTAAACTGAGCAAGGAGTGCCCCCAGTGCTATTGTAGTAGTAGAAATATACAGGATGAGCGGTCGGTCGGGTACAAGTGGTACCAAGTTGGGTGGATTGGCTAGATATTCTTTGATCTTTTCAAAACTCTTCTGACAATGAGGATCCCATTTAAAATTGTTATCTTTTTGTGGGAGATGAGTAAACGGTTGGCACTTGTTTGCTAACTAAGAGATAAAAATGCACACAAATTGTAATTTTCCTTGGAGACTGCGCAGTTGCTAGAGTGTTTTTGGTGGAGGCATTTCTATGATAGCTTGTACCTTTTTTGGATCTATTTCAAAGCCTCTTCTAGATATGATGAATCCAAGGAGCTTTCCTGATGTGACCCCAAAGAAACACTTCTTAGGGTTGAGAATTAGGTCATAGTGTCCAATCTTATCAAAGATGTATTCTAGAACATCTAGGTGATCTTCCCTTTTAACTGATTTAGCCAAAATATCATCTACATAGTCCTCAAGGATCTTGTGAATCATATCATGGAAAATGAATGTCACGGACCTCTGATAGGTTTCCCCAGTGTTCTTCAAACCAAATGGCATCATATTATAGGAGAAGGTCCCCCAGGGGTTGTGAATGTTGTCTTGTGTTGATCTTCTTCTATAATAGGGATCTAATTATATCCTGAAAAGCCATCCATGAGTGACAACATCTCATGTCTTGCTGTGAGGTCTACTATCATGTCTATGTTTGGCAGTGGGAAATCATCCTTAGGATATGCCTTGCTGAGATCTTAGAAATCTGTACAAATCTAGATTGATTTATCAGCTTTAGATACTGACACCATATTGGAGATCCATTCAGAGTAGTCAATGGCACGAATGATTTTATCTTGGAGTATATTTTCTAGCTCTACTTTGACAAGTAGTGCTTCCTTGGGGTGCATCTTTTGGAGCTTTTGTTTAACAGGTTTGATGTTGGGGTCCACTGCTAGATGGTGAACCACCAAGTTAGGGTCTAATCTCGACATGTGGGCATAAGACCATGAAATTTTTTCTATGGATTCTTGTAAGAGAGAAAAGAGAGCTGATTCTTCTACTTCTGTCAAGGAGGCTGTAATGTAAGTGATGCGAGGATAGTCCTCGATACCCAGATTGATGGGTTTTGTTTCTTTGATGAGGATCGATGACTGTTCAGGCCTATAATCATGGATTAGAGGAAGAGGAGAGTCTTCATTCTCTGGTGCCTCAGGGAGGTTTTTGCTAGTGGATACGCCCTTTGTTTTTTACTTTTTTGCAATCAGATAGTGCCCCAGAGGGGTTTTCTCTAGGGGATTGATTTTTCTCATTTTTTATTTTTGTTTTCTACTTAATTTTTGTGGCTAAAGTCCTCCTCTTCCCCAAAGTATACCTTTGGATCCAGTTTGTAGACATGTGTTGAATCTTTCCCCCAGTCATTGTTCTTGTCAACTGATCCCATGAATCTTAGGAGTGCATCCTCACTTTGGAACTTGTCAACGTGTACAACACTTGGTTGGTCCCAGTCTATGAGTTCATGATGTAGGAGGTGAAGCTCAATGAAATTAATGGAGAGTTGACGGAGGATAGAATTTCCCAGGAAGATGTTATCATCAATATCATCGTAGGCTTTCACAATTTTCTCTTCAGGGATATCTTTGAATTCAACGATTTAGCCCAGGGGTCTATAGTGGGTATAACTGTTGTCATTAGTGCCCCTAGTCATCACAAAATCCATACCAAGGCCTAAATGATTTTCTCATTTGGCAGGCACAAAAGGGTCTTTCATTCCTTTCTCTTCAGCACCCAAGCCACCACCTTGATAGTTCCATTTTTCTGTAACCAGCTTGTGAGTTGAAGGGTATTTTCCTTTGAAATAATTGAGGAAAATGGTTCTTGGGGGTGACGAATATTTATAAAGCCACTCATTGATGTCTGGTGCCATCTCCTAGCTACTCAAAATCTCATTTGAGATAAAAAGTGGTGGGGCCAAATTGTTTTATCTACGACTTTCTCTGGTCTGTTATTTTCTTGTCCACTCTCTCTTGGGTATGTGGATCAACTGGCAATGCTCCAAATGCGAAGGCATTAGATAGGATGTACTCACCACAACCCTATTTTTTTATCTTGACCGTGGAAAGGGTGGAAGAGAGGATTTTTTGTGGACCTGAATGGATTTGAGATGAACTAGAGACAGAGGTGCCAATGTCGATCCTGGGATAGTGATTAGAATGTGGGAAGGAGGTTTCCAATGCATTACAGTATGCAAAGGCCTTGGGATTTGTGTGAATGGTGATTTCAGTGCCGTTTATGGGAATTTGATGCACTGATAGTAGGTGGATGGAACATCTTGCATAGAATGGATCCATGGGCATCCAAGGAGGATGTTGAAGGGCAGGTCAAGATCAACAACATGACATACTATATCTTAGATAGTAGGGCCCACTTTGATGGGAAATAAAATGGTGCCTTCAAAAGTGAGCTCCAGATTGTGATAGGCATTGATGGTAATGACATCATTTATTATATCTGCTTTAGTGCAGCCCAACTATTTGATGAATTTTAGAGTACACAAATTTAGGGCCAAACTATTATTTATAATGACTCGCTTAATGGAAAGATATTTAACCATGACAAAAATACTGATTGGATTGATATGATCGAGTTCTTCTGAGGGTACATCTATTGGTTTAAAGGAGACCCCACAAGATGCCGACAAGTGGCCGACAAGGTTCTATAATTTAGTGACCTTGATGTTGCTGGGAACACGTGATTCTTGTAGGGCTATATTAAGGATATCTTGATAGGTGGGTGAGGTGCGGAGGAGATCCAGGATGGAAATTTGTGTAGGAGTATTCCCTAGGTGTTCCAATGGGTTGTATTAGGTACCAGTAGACAAAGAGGTACTTGCACCTGCAACTTTTATTCAGCCTCGACGAGTGGTGACTGCACATTGGTTATCAACGCCCTTGACATGAATGACATTGATAGAGGATTGGACTTGGGATATGCAGGTGATGAGATTATCGTAGTTGATATATGCATTTGTATAATCTTTTCTTTTGGCATTGTCTCCTTTCTTACCCTTGCCTTGGTTGGAGGATTGAGTGAGATTTCCTAGTCCTTTACCTGAGGTGTGTTCAAGAAATGCATTTTGATAGATTTTAAGGCCCACATTTGGAGATGGTTGGGCAGAAGAGCCCACTTCGATCTCCTTGCAATCAATGAGATCTTGGATGTAGTTTTTTAGCTTCAAGCATTTGATGGTGGTCTTTCCCTTAACACGATGGTAATCACAGTACTCATTGTCTTTATACCAGGCAGGCTTAGGTGTTGATTCATCAAATGGCTGCGTTTTGTGGTACACGACTTGGTTATCTTGGACCATTCTTCGGAAGATGAAATCTATGGGTTCACCCAAGGGGTAAATGTGTGTTGTGCCACATTCTAAGTGTGAGGCCATGGTTGTCCATGTGGGATTGATATAGAATTTTTCTGGTTCACAGGACCTTGATAGTTGGTTTGATATGATGTCCCTGGAGGGGGATAGATAGTCCTTCTTTGAGGGTTTATGTTTTTTTGGTACGCCAGTTGGTGATATGTGGGAGTGGCTTGTTGATACATGGGAGGGGGTTGAGGGTGTACTAGTGGTGCTTGCTGATAGGTTTGGGTATGTGTTTTGAGACCAGCCTCCATGAGCTGAACGTGTTTGGTGTCATTTGCTCCATCAATTACTACATTCTTGTTCTTGTTCCAGTACCGTGATTGATCATTATTATGTTTGTTAGGCTGGGATTCTTTGTAGTTCTTGATGGCACCATCTTCTATGAGACCTCATTCGAGATCCATGCCTTTGATTTTGATGTCTTGATAAGTTTGTATACAATTCATGCACATATGATAGGCAAGTTTAGGATAGAGATTGTTGATAAAGATTTTTATGAGGTGTTTCTCGGGGGGTTGATAGGAAAACCTCGTAATAAGCCCTTTCCAGCACTGAAGGTAAATGACCAGGCTCTCTCCTCCCTTCTATTTGTAATTACATAAATAAAGGAGGGAGAGTTCATTTTCTACATTATGCACATATTGGGCCACAAATTTTTCTGATAGCTCGGCGAAAGTAGAGATTGTGCCATAGGGGATTTTGTAGAACCACTCAAGAGCATCCCCTCCTAAGCTTTTGGGAAATATTCTCATGAGGGAATTATCGCTATAGGCCACTTCTTGGCATGTCATGTAGAATTCTTTCAAGTGGCTCATAGGATCTCCCTTCCCCTGATATTTAACAAACTTCATTGGTTCAAAGTGCTTGGGGAAGGGTATTGTAGTGATAGATTGATCAAATAGGCAAGGACATACCTCTTCAAACTTGAATGTTTTAGCTTCAGTACCTACTTTTAGCTCTTTGAGAGTGTTTTTTATTTCCTCCCATTCATGATTAATTTGTGGGGGAGGATTATTAACCCTGATTGCATTGGTTCCTGGATCGGATATGGATTAAATGACAAATATGGGGGATTTTGTGGAGGATACTATGGTGTTTGGTATGAAGGTTGTTGGTCAGTGTAGATGGGTTTTTGTGGTGGAAGCTGCGACTGAGGGGAATATTGTGGTGGAGGAGGTAGCAGTGTTTGATAGGGTTGTTCTACCTGCGGGAAGTGTGCTTGTATTTGACGAGGTGTTGGATAAATGGGCTAGGCCTATTGTGCACCTGCATAGGGTGGAGGATAGGTGTTCTATGGTGGAATGCCCCCAATGGCAGAAACGAGGTAATTGGTGTTAATGGGAGCACTGGATTGCAATGGTGGTGGAATAGTTTGTGATGCAATGAAAGATGGCATGGCTAAGTAGTTGGAAAAATGAGTTTGTTGCTGCAGCATTGGTTGGATGATAGTGTGTGTATTAGTGAAAGGATTAGCAAGCTATTGCAGTGATTGTGTTGTGAAGGGATTTTCCCCCTCCATTTGTGGTTGTGGCTACTAGGTAGTTTGGATGATTGGTTGTGCAGCTGTGAAGGGGTTGGTTTATTATTTATTTTCTTGGGATGTGAATGGGTTGGCATTTTTCTATTGTGGTTGTTTTTGTTGGATAGGTTGTTGTTGTTGGATTGGTTGTTTCTACTAGATAGATTATTGTTGTTGGATAGGTTGTTGCTAGTGAATTTCTTGTTGTTGCTGGATTGGTTGTTGTTGTTGGATTGGTTGTTGCTACTGGATAGATTGTTTCTATTGGATAGGTTGTTGCTGCTAGACTTCTTGTTGCTACTAGATTGGTTGTTGTTGTTGGATTGGTTATTTCTGTTGGATAGGTGGGATGGGAATTTGTGTTATGGTGAAGGGATTGGTAGATGTTTGTTGCATGAGAGGATTTGGGTTGAACTGCGTTTGAGGCAGAAATGCTAGCACATGTTGCGATTGTGTTGCTGGGAAGGTGGGCCCTTGCAGAAATAATGGTTGGTTGTACTAATTCATGAGCGCCATGCCTATGGTGAATTATGATTGCTACTATGGGTATGTGGTGGAAGAAAAAGGTGGAACAAGCATGGAGATTTGGGTGCTTTGATGCTGCGAACTGGGTGGTGCATTTTGAATGGGTAGAGTGGTGATGGGTGGAATAGTGGTTTGTTAAGTGTTGACTGGTGGTGGTGGGAATTGTGCTACAAATGTTGGGAATGCTTGTGAAAGTAGAGCGACTATGGGTTGAGGAGGTGGAGGTGCTTGCGTAGCGATAGGAGGTATTGCTTGTGTTGCTAATGTTGGATTAGGAGGCGAGGCTCCCATGACTATGGACGAAGTAGATAGAGGTGTCTGTGCATGATGGAAAGTGGGATAGAAGGTTGGACTACTTGTGCAATAAGAGTTCCCACCTGTAGAGCTTGATGAAGTGGATCAAAAAATTCATTTCTAATGGGATGATAAAGTTCCCATGGGAGTGTCATAGGTCGTGTGACAAGTGTGGGTATAAGCCATGAAGGGAGTTGAAGTCCTTGTTTTTGAATGTTTAAGAGTACCTGAATGATGTTACGTCCACTCATGGTGTTCACCAAGTGGACATGCCCTGGATGATTGATAAATGTCTCTATGGTACTCATGGTGGGAGTCTCATTAACATCTACCCAAATGTGCTCAATTTGTTCATTGGACTGAGGCGCATAGGATACCATAGCGTTAGTGTGGTTAATCACAAGATTAGATGAACTAGCTGCAAGATTAGGGTCCATGTCCTTCCTCTTATTAGTGGCTCGTGTAATTGGTGGAATGAAATGATTAGCGTAAGGGAATATGAGATGCAATATGTAATGCAAGGATGTTCCTAGGAAGCTAAATATGATGGTGCTAGGAATAATATTTTATACTATGCATCTAGGGTGATGAGTATGCTCCTAAGGACTAAGGATGAATTTATGTATCCAAGGATTAAGGGTTTCTTTCCCTAGTGTAAGATCAATTGGATGTGATTGTCTACCTAGGACAAACTTATGGTCTTTGGCGGACATGATTCTTTGTCAATGTGAACCAAAATTTTGATCAAGGTGATGAGGTTGCAAAGGGAAAAGGGGATTATCCTAAACAATGCTTAGTTTAAGGACATTTAAGGATGGGGTTTTGATTAAGATGTAGGTTCTAAGCAACTCAAAAGGGGATGCAACACCAAGTGAGGGATGTGATTAGGGATGCTTTGGATGATGATTAGGATGATGCTAGGTCCATTAGGATTGGATTTGATTATGCTTGATTATGCTAGGATGAGTGTGTGATGTATTTATAAAGGTGGCAACCTAAGGGAGGTCCTAAGAATACATGCTAAGTGATCCTAAGAAGTGGAGGAATGGTTGTTTATTGTGGTAGACCAGCTAGTCATATTGCCCAAATCTGACAAAAGCAACATTTACATGATATTTACCCATGAAGTGAGAAACCTTGTTGTTGTATATCACTTAGTCAAATTCTTCCTATTTATGAATTTCTATCTTGATGGAATCAATGATGTGTTGGTACTTCGTAGCCTCTCAAGTTGTATTCTTATGTTATCTATGCATGGGGGGTAATGGAGTTTTCACCTTCTTGTGATTCTTGGAATCGGTCATGTCCTATAAAAAGATTTGATTTTGGATGAGAAATTAAAGGTTTAAGGATAGATCTCATAAAAGACCAAATTTTAAAGATTATGGCAAATTTTGAAGCTCACAGTAGTCTGAAAAAGGATGGTGTTTTGATGATTTGGCAAAAGTTTGATCTCTATTTGATTTTCAATAGATTCATTCCATGTCAAGAACCAGTTTTGTAACAGTAAAATCACAAAATAATAGGCATGTGTTTTGAAAAAAATCCAACAAGGGACAAACCAACCTTGAAGGATACAAGCAAGGGTGACAAATTTTGTTTGTTGGGTATCCCATTCGTGTTTCAGATTTTGTCAATGTTCTTCAAATACTTCAAACACAAGTCTACCTAAGGAATTGGCTTCGCATGAAATATTATAGGCCCATTGCTTGGTAGTCCTTTGGCTCACACAACAATGTCACCCCTAGAAGGGCACCTTTGTTTTTACCTTTTTCTAGGTATTGTCTCCATCCTACGAAGATCTCTTTTGCAACACAATGCCCTAGGACACATATGATGGGAATCTTGGGGGGAGAATATTCCCTCCCTTTGCACTATAATAAGTCACCGTTCGGAGGTGAATCGGGTAGCTTCTATGCCTAGAGTGCTTAGTATGGGTCTCCATTCGATTGTATTCTCTATGTCCATGCAAGCATGATTCAGGTGTATAGCCCCATCGAGCGTCTTGACAAAAGTGGTCACATAAACATGATGGAGACTACGATGCTGCATTTAAGTTAGATGAGATCTGAGTATAAGCTCAAATGCCAATCAACTCCGAAGGCTTTAACCCCAAAGAGTAAATTTGACTAACGTGAGTTGGAGTGGTGTGGCTTACACCTTTTTCTCATGTGGGTCGTTCCCGGGAGATTTTTCCCTCAACCGGTAGGCCCATCTAAAGGATTAACTTGAAAAGAAATTGCATTGGCGATAAAAAAGAGTCTGGATTTCTAATTTTTCCACAAGGGGAAAAGAGAATAATCTCCTTTCCATTATCATTTTCTCCACAAACACGCAAGACAATCTTAGTTCATTCCCAAAGATTTAATTGTTTAACACAAAGCAAATGCATCTAGGTTTTTGATCTTCCCAAAAGGGAAGAGAGCATAATCCCCTAAAACTTGCTTTGGATTAGACAAAAAGATCTCTCTAATTAGTCTAGGTGCCTAAGAAAATGATAGCAAGAACGATCGTTTGGTCAATTTAAATTGAGGCAACCTGCAAGAAAAAAGTGAGTAATCTTTTGAATTCATGTCTTTAGCAAGCCATCCTGCAACACAACTAGTTAGTAGTTTCAGAATTTTTGCCTTTGAGAAGCGTTGAAAACACAAAACCACTCTAAAATTTGTTAGAACATGACAAATAAAAGTCTGAAAGAGCACAGATGTTGGTTTAAGGCACAGACATCCATTCTGTGTTTTATCCCAAAAATGACAGAAACAACAAAGTAAATCAGAAAACATAGAGAACCATAAAAATGTTATACTAGTGCAGACGCCGATGTGTGAAGTGCAGACGCCGAACTATGATTGGTTTGAAATGAAATTTTTACACTGACTCTGAAATGTGAACCAACATTTGCGCAAATGTTGTTGTGCCTACAAGGCCAAAAACATGACAATTACAACAAAAATAGTTATTGTTAATTTTCTCTTAGCTCTCAAATCGACTAGAAAACCTATGTTGAGACTACTCAACCCTTAAAAACTTATGTTCTTTAATTATTTATCAACAATTTGTTCCCTTTAATGAAAATTTGACATTATAACTCCTTGTAAAACTGATTTTTGCTAAAAAAATAGAATGTTAAAACACTAAAAAGTTGTGGGAAACACAATAGAACTTGACAAATAAAAGGTTAGGTTTGTAAAGTCTCAACAAAAAAGTCTAAAATGGAGATGTTGATCTATGAAGTGCAGATTCCGTTTTAGCATAGACACAAAACAATAGTTCAGGAAGAAGGGACGTTTGCGTAGACACCTCTGTATAAATAAAAAATGCTAGCTCATGAGTTTGGAAAAATGAGCAAAAAAGAGAAGAAAATTAGAGGGATTTTAGGGACATGGGTCCCACTGAGCATGTCAAAATGTAGTATGCGGAAATATTCAACCTATTGGAAGTAAGCTCAAACATAAAATGTTAGTGGGTTAGCACATATAAATCATGAAATAAGAAAGAACCAACAAGAAATCTTCATAATATCAGATTGAGCTAAAAAAAGCTATTGCACCCTATGTTACTTGTTTGATTTTCTCTTTTAGATTGGATGTGAATGTGCTCTCTCAAACACAAATGGAGTCAATCCCCAATGCCATGCAACTATGAATGCAAGATTGGATGAAAAGAAGATATTCAAGAGCTAGTACGAAGAACTAGTCTCAAATTCTTCTCAAAGATGATATTCTAAATTATGAAAATGATATGCAAGACAATTGAAATAAACTATGATTCATTAAACATTAGCCTAGCATGTAAATTCTAATTGATTTAAGCATAAAGAACATGAAAACTAGAAATGAGCTTCTAAAACTAAAATAGCATAATAATTGATGCAAAATGAGAGATGCCTATATAAGAGGAGAAGGCCTATATTTATATATTTTTGGGAGAGAAGAGAAGGGCCTGAATGAGGTGGCACCTATGTGGCATCCACATAAAATCCACATAAGGGACACATGGGCTTGGAAGGGATGACCATTTTGGAGTCAAACATAGCATTAAATGTTTGAGTGGCTCAAGATTTTCAAGTGGGGGACAAATATGTAAGAGTATTTAAGGGGAATGGGTGACCATTTTGGAGAGAAATGT
>MU220505.1:461814-502390 GCA_018584345.1 Thuja plicata | reverse complement strand
TGAGAGTACTTTAAAGCAAGCAACTTATTAGAGCAATTTCCTCTTCGTCGCCAAACCCCAGTACTTCTACGAGTATTTTCTTGAGGTTAAGATGTGGAGAGGCAAGGCAGTTGGGTATTGGATCTCTTGCCAGTTCCTACATTGCAGCGCCATGAAAAAGTGATTTTACCAAGATTTTTGTTCTTACACTGTAAGACAAGTTCTATTAAATTGCTTATAAAAAGGCCTTTCATCTTTTATTTATATACGTTCAAGATGCAGATCTTAAAATCTCAAACTCTAAACTTAAAAGTATTGTGCTGGAAATTCAGAAGTATGGGTGAATACCTGAGCAAAAATACCTTGTATAGAGAGACTAAAGAATTGGAAGCCTGGAAAGTAGGTTCAATAGATGAACATCCTTCTGTCCTCCCCTTTGAAAGGGACTACTCATGTTGATGGAAAGTTTGTTCAAGGACTGGAAATTGACTACTGTGTGAAGAAATCTGTTTTTCCAATTTTTTTGTGTTTCGTGATTATTTATAGATTAGGGCTGAAGGTTGAGTAGATAAACACATCAAATCTCTTTTAGGTATATGATTTTTGAGATACTGAAACTTTGGTTATCTTTAGCTATTTGCTTTCAAAAGAATTGACACATCTGAATTCATTTTTATGTTAAGAGTGAGTGAACATGCTTGATACATTTCTTAGAGAGTTCTATTCTTCTTTTATACAGATATATCCTCATGGATCATTAGACTCTCTACATTTTGCTACGATGGGTTCTGGATCCCTTTGCTGTCATGGCTATTTTTGGGTCAAGATACAAAGAATTCATGACAGTGAGTTCAAAAGTTCATTTTCATTCATCTTTTATTGTATTTTAATTTTTTATTTCACCAGTTTGGCTTTATTTACTTATTGTGAAAACTGCATGCCTCTTTTTGATGTTGAATCCATCTTTATGCTTTGTAAATGTGAGTTGTTGAAAATTTCCATTGTTATTTGCAGATCAACTATAAAAATTCTTGGTAGCAAACTCATCTTTCAACACATGTTTTATTTGCATTATCTACTTAAGTGGGTTGTGGATAACTAAATGATTCCACATTTTTAAATATCTCTAGTGAATTCATCTGTTATTTTCTTTTGTTCTCAAAAGATAGATTAGTTATAGATTATAATGTGTAGGAAGATTAGGTTATAGATTTTAATGTATAGGTATAGGTCTTTTTTAATTAATAGAGTATGCCTAACTAGAATTAGACATTTGAAGTTTAGCATCATTTGTAAAAAGCATCATGTTTGAGTATCTATCCACGTGGACCGAGAGTTGAAAATTTCAATGTATCTGACCCCTAACTTGAGCAATGATCACTTGGAGGTGCTGCTATAAAATAGACCCCATAGGATTTGGTTGTGTAGGGAGGGTCATCGTCTCTGTAATGTAGTTTCCTGGTGATTATGATTTTACCTTTTACTGATCCAGGGCCTCTTTCTATTCATCTTTTTTCCCGCTTTCTCTCTTCATTGTACAAAAGTTAGCAATTTTGATCCTTTGGATCAAATTTATTTTCCCTCTTCACCCGTAATGTGAAAGCACATATGCTTTTCTTAAAACATGGATTTTATTCTTGCCAAATCTGACACATTAGACATTTATAGGATGGAATTTTATGGCTCTATTTAATGCCTGGTTAAATCCATAATAAAAATGAGGTTTTACACAGTAACTAATCATTTCCCGTAAGAGATTTGGATTCCATGTTTGTTTTAACTTTTTATCAATTTTCATTATTTAGAATAATGTAATTTTTTTTTATCCTTGGTCAAGTAGTGTCTCTCCTTATTGTGTGGGAAAATCACTCTTTTTTAAAAATATGGGTTCAGGATGAACTTGCATGACTTTATTTGTATTGAATGTATTATAGATTTGGATGGAAATAAGTAGGAGATATTTTCCATGGCAAGTCAAATTGTGATATTTGTATCAGGATTTAGATGTGCCATTTTTTAGTCAAATTCATTGACCCATGCTTCATGAGTAGTAGTTCACAAGAGCACATCTCTTATAATAATGAATGGAACACTTAGCACTCATTTCATCCAAGTGATGCTCACAGAGGTGAAGCGCCAGGCCTTCCCAGGAGGTCACCCATCCTAGTACTACTCCAACTCAAGTGCGCTTAACCATGTAGTTTCCTCCAATATTATTGATCATTGATTCACTGATACAACATTGTTCTTTATATCTCTGATTTGACATTGTGATGGACCCTTGTTTCTTCATTAGATGCTCTATCCTCGTGATCTTCTTTTAAACCCTTCATCACTGTAGGTGCATTATTTTATCTCTGTTTTGCTAAACTATATGCATTTCTTTCATTTTTTTTAGAGACACTCTTTTCACATTGTTTTAGAGTCAAGCTACTAAATTTCATACATCTTTTTGTGACTATGATTGTTAAAACAGTCATGTACTCTGTGCTTTGAACATGGTAACTACATTGTTGTTATCACCATTTTCACATGTTCTACATGCTCTTAGCTGTGACTGTTCTCTTCGTTTATTGCATCTTCATTGACTGTCTTAAGTCCTTCAATGTGTTACTCTGACATAGTTTCCTCTATGTCTCTGACCTTTTCTCATTCCTGACAGTGAAAAGATTCATCTAAAACACAGTGATAATGTTGCTTCTTAACAAATTCGTGGAAACTAATGTTCTTGTGTGCTTTTCTTAACCAAAATTTAATCACTTATAACTGTCTTGAACAACTCTGATATGTGCTTTCATGTTCCCATGTTCTTTAATCATTGTCTTTATGTTATTACATAATTATAGCAGCATATGTTACGACTTAGTCATGCAAAACACCATATTCAACTTTCTCATACTTTCATGTTTGAGGCATCTCTTAAATCTGCTCTTTATAATAGTGTTTCATCTCATTTTTTCTTCTCAAAATGAGACTATAGTAGTGTCTAATCACAAAAGGGTGTCTAAAAGGCAATATGATATCAAATGAGCAATAACATGCCCCTACAACCAACAATGAATGAACCTTATGCATTCATGCAATAAAATCAATAGAAAACATGACATATTAAGGCCTTGTGGGTTTCCTTGAAATCCCTACCTCTTATAATGAAGCTTGATGTTTTTATTAATAAAATGCTCATCATGAATTGTTGTCCTCTATTATGATAAATCTGATATTTCCTTAATGCACGTGATTTCTGCTCCATTAGATTTAATTTCTTCAATGAGAACTCATTGTTCTATTTGGAGGGACTGCGATTTCCTTTGTTCTTGCTGTTCATTTTCATTAAACGAGAATCTACTATTTTTGAACCTCTGTTTCTCCCAAAAATATTGCTGCTTCCATAAGGAATCTGCCCCTTATTATTGTTCTTTCATTGAACTTTGATCTTTTGCTGTGAGAATAGCGGCTTGCTGCTTCCATAAGGAATCTGCCCCTTATTATTGTTCTTTCATTGAACTTTGATCTTTTGCTGTGAGAAATCTGCTGCTATTCTAGATTTGGAGATTTCCTTAATGACTTGATGCTCTCATTTCTCTCAAAAATATGCTGTTTACTTTTTGATCTGCTATTCATCAATGCATTCTGGATGTTCATCCATAAAACCCCACCTTGCCTTCCTATAAGCTCCTTACTCTTGGCAGCCATTGAAGAATGGAACAAGAAATTAGGGTTTGCTTTTTGAAACCCTCATGTCACCACAACTTAGACCATAAGTTTAGGGGTTCTATCTTTTATATTCTTCGAGTGGATATTAGACTTGGTACATACTGATTTATGTGGTCCTACTAAGACTGTCAAATCGTTTTCTTTTGAGATATGCTAATCAAATGATTGTGCTTCACTTCTCTTTATGATAGTGCATATCCAAACCTATCCCTTAGCTACAACCTCTTATGTTATTTACTTTCATCTTATTTGTGTCTCTGTTGGAAGGTTGGAAGGGTGACATAGGATACATGGTATGATTATTCTTTAAAGGGTATTAGCTCAATGGAAGAGCACCTGCTTTACACGTAGGAGGATGGTGGTTCGATTCCATCGTGCTCTAATATGACTAAATCTATGACTAAATTAATCATTAAATATGTGACTAAATATACGACTAAATCAATGACTAAATCCGTGACTAAATCATTTAGTAGTAAATTTAGTCGCGTTATAAATGACTGCAAATTAACTACTAATAGTCACGTGACTAAATCGTTTAGTAGTAAATTTAGTTGCGTTATAAATGTCTGTAAATTAACTACTAATAGTCATGTGACTAAGTTTAGTCATTTATATACAATTTTTAATAGTTTTTTTAGTGACAACTATTTTTGTACTAGTGCTAGTTGGCAACCTACTCATGCTTACAACACATCTTGTGGAGGCTTATGCCAAATCAACAATACTGCCTTCCCAATCAGCTCCAAAGTAATGAAGAAATGGACATACAAACATTAGAAATGTGGTTCTTGATTATACAAGACAATTGAATGAAATTAAGAGAGAACAAGAGCATCACATGCAGTAGGAAGAGATTGCTTTTCAAGCTCACTACCATCAGTAGGAGATGGAGGCACAAGTAAAGTATGAGGAAGAGAAAATGAAGCCAATGTTTTCTCAAGTGCAAAAGATATAAGCCCAATCAATCGTTACATTTCCAAATATATTTTTTGAAGAAGAGATTTCAAAGCTCAATATTCCAAGCTTTAAATGGGCTCCCAAACTTTAAATTCTAAGTTTTAGAAGTAATCACCCTTTGCAAGAGCCTATACTTGAGAAAAAATAGTACATCATCCCTCAAGAGCAATCTTTTCAATTACAAAGTCAGCCTAGTAAGAAAATAAAAGAAGATTTTGAGGTAGAGGAAGAGTCTTTTGTTGTAGATACACGTGTGCATGGGGTCCAAAATGGAAAATAAGAGCTACTACAAGTGATTGATGAGAATAACCAATTATGACAGCAGGGTTGTGTAGACACTTAAAAATGACCAATTGTTCTAACACAATAAGTTTATTAACATTCATCTTAAATTGTTAAATGATCTTTTTTGTTTTTAATCAATTTGTGTTATTCTACTTTAATCTAAATTTAAAATCATCATTTCTCTATAATTTCATAATTAAGTGATTTTAATTAATTACCTAATTATTTCATCAATTATTCAACTATAAAGAATGATTTTTTAATTATTCCCTATCTTATTGAAATTAATTAAATAATTATATTATTTAATTAATATTCATTCTTTCTTATTATTATCACATTTATGTAATAATTAAATCAATTTCCCTCTCATAATTAAATAAATTATATTTATTTAATTAAACTAATTGGTCCTCTCATTGATAAATAAAGATTAATTAGTTAATTATATTCCCCACAGGTGCAAATAAATAAATTCTTTTATTTATTTAATCATATTTATCCTCCCAATTATGAATTTCAGTTAACTCCACGATTCTCTCTCCTAATTGATAAATCAAATCAATTATCTATTTAATCTATCTAGTCTTTTATTCCACCTCATCAATTAAAGCCTTCAATAAATTCAATCAACCCTTCAATTTATCATCTTAACAGATCCATCTATTCTGTCAATAGACAATCAATTGACTTCAACTCTCACTTACTCTGAGATTAACTCTTCACTCACATGTAATCAGTCCCACCAATCATGAAATCTTGATTGGAACCCTAAAAGTCTTATAAATAGAGAGCTAATTCTCTTAATTTGTTAACCACAATCACTTTGAATTCTTATGCTGGCACATCGAGCACTCATTTCTGAGAGCCCACATTGCATAGAGAAGGAGAACAAGAAAATAGGACTTTTGGTTTGCATGTTCACGTGTTTTAATTGATTTTATTATGATTTGATGATTATGCATGTTGTTTATTTGCTTTCTCTTTTGATATTGGGAATACTAACTGCCTAACAGATCTCTTTGTGGTTGAGATTTTGATGTTATTGCAAGTATCTACAGATCCTTATTACCCCGATTACAACCGGTGAACCCGACGTGAAGCACAAGCTTTGAAATTTGACTTTTCTCTAATTTTGTGCAGTTACAAATTTAATTTGACATAGACACAGCTTCATTCGCCACACTTACAACCATAAATCGATGCACTCACTCATAAAATAACACAATTACCCCTATGGATCGATGCATTTACAGGTCAAAATCAATGCACTTACTGGACCAGAACGACGCACATACACGACCCATGCAACGCACTTGCCTTCTATTGATTATTGTGTTATTTTGTTTGACAATTTTTGTTATTCTGCTTGTCATTTTTTCATTGGGATTTTTGCTGTGATTTCTGATCATGTGACTATAATCTCTATTTATAATATCAGGGTATTTATCATAGATTGATTGATTTTGATGATCTAAGTGCATTTATTACTTTTTTTTTTTTTTTGTTTTGACACCAGCCATATTTTCGTTCGACGCACTTACCTACCTGGATTGACGCACTCATTGATGAAATGACGCGCTTGACTATTTTATTTGACATAGTTACATATTGGAAATGACACACTTACAGATCTGAAATGACACAGTTTCTTGATGAAATAAAAAATTCTTTTCTATCTTATTTATGTTTCTCTGGTATGTAAACTACACAATTGTGGTAATGAAAAGATGCAACGGGTCACCAAAACACAAAAAAGTTAAAATTCAAGAGCCCGTTGAGCAGCGTAAAAGAGAATGAGAGATTAAGAAGAACAAAGGACCAACTTGCAAATTGAGAATTGAGGCACTTGTGGCATGGAAGCAACTTTAATTTTCTCTAATCTAGAATCAATTCATTTGTATTTTGGTGCTTAAAAAAGAACAATGTATTCTCAAACATCACAATCTCATGTTTAGATATGGGGCTTAAAGTTGATGCGTGGTTAAGGATTGAACAAAGAAAAGTACATCTAAATTTGGTGCATAAAACTGGACAATCAAACCCTCATCTGGTTTAGTGCTTAAAAATGAACCCACGTGCTTGTATGGATGATTTAGATTAGCTAACATTTAACTTTTTGGTGCTTAATTCAATTAACCGCGTGTTTTGAGTCTTTGGTGCGCTTGCACATTCTGTTAGATTAAAAACCTTTTTATTTTTTTAGAAAGACATGTCTGGGGAATGCGCTTCTTCCTCAAAGGATGACCTCAAACTGGTAAATCCTTTCGGTCGGTATATAAATAAGATGTGGGGCAAACCCTAGAATTGTCTTATATGTAACTAAGCTTGGGTGAGGTGTGTGGATGATAGTTCGGATCAGGCCTACATGCCTAAGGAGCCAACGGGGTCCACTAGAGAATTAAGTGTCTCAGACACTTATAAATTGATTGGGGAGACAAAATGAATTTGACTACAACCCTGTTAATTAGAGAGCACCCGGTTTACCTCCGAATCAAGTGTCTTATTATAGTGCAAGGGGTCACAGAAAATCCCCCAAGATTCCCATCATATGTGTCCCACAATATTGTGTTAGTGAAGGAGATCTTCATTAGCACACCAACAAAGCCAAGAAAAGGCGAAAACAAGAGCACCTACAATGTGGATCTTCGTGTCTTAGTAGTGTGACAATTGTTGTGTGAACTAACGAACATCAAAAGCAATGGGCCTATAACATTACATTTGAAGCCAATTTGACCATAGATTAATCTGAATGTTTCTATTTTTTGTTGTGCTTGACCGTGTGAAAACTTGAAGCTTGAGAAAGTTGTTGAACATACACTGATACTTTCTGTTTTGAGTATGTCCTGCAACTATACTGAGTGTGTGATTGTTGAGTTTGTACACATCTCCAAAATTGTTCCTACAACATTGTCCTACATAAGGCAAACAGAGTCATTGACACAGGTCCCTGACAATCCATTTGTCTCTTATCTTTAAATTTGGTGATCGACATACCCTTGCATATTAGAGGCTCACATCTAGCATTTTAGCATCATCCCTAGCTTAAAACCTTGCATAGTTATCATTTTTAGTCCAAAAAATCCAAAAAATAGCTTGCATATCCTAAAGGTTCAATATCTCACCTTTCAGATTCATTTTGCATATTAGAGAGTGCATTTTCTTAGGACATTCTGGTAGTGGTCTTGCTTATTATCTTGGCTTCATCAAATTCTAGTTATCGTCTTGTTGGTACTCTCAAATTTGACACAAATTTGTAGTGGCCATTTTGAAATTTTCTCAAGGCAAGGTGAGTACCCCTAAAAAACTATTTGAAGAAACCTATTTAGGATGCATGTAAAATGTGACCTGATGATTTTTATGAGATACCAATTGGGGACATGTGTATAGCACCAATCATTGAGTAAATGTAATGGGCTACAACTTTCAGAATTCAGATTTGAGAAGTTTTTGAGACAGTTGTTTAAAGACGTTTCCCTTAAATCTGCATTCTGCACATTGCCTGGTTATAGAAAATGATTTACTTTGCATATTTGTAGCTTTGACCGGATTAGCTCTCATGACCTAAGGATTATTCCGAGATGTTTTAGGCATGAAAGAGAAGCTCTGTTTCCATTTGCAGATTCCTAGGAGTTCATATGATAAGTTTCCCAAGGATATTTTGTTTGCAATTTATGTTGTTTCCCAGAGTCTAAATTGCAGAATTATGAAGTTGCCTACTTTGAAGTCTTGCAGTTTGTACCCGGTTGAATGTCATGGCTAATTGAATGCTCCCCTATATTTTAGTTATGGAAATGTGCTATCATGAAAATTTTCACATCTGTGCCAATCTATCTGATTAGTCTCCTCAGCCAATTCCAAATAAGATTTATGCAGTTTCACTATGTTTTAATTGAGAAGGTTTTTAAAGGGATGACTTTGAGGATTAATATTGATTGACTAGTTGATGAGCAGAACAAGGTAATTGAAAATTTGTTTTCTCCGTATGAAAGTGAATCAAGTCCCAGGGTTTCAGATCATGAGGCATTCATCTGATTGGTTTAGGAAGTTAGATCCAATTGAGATTTATTCAGTTTTCACTCAATGCATCAGTAAAGTTTTCTAGGAGGCTGACTTTGCAAGCTAATATTTTGGTGCCGGTTGAATGTTATAATAAGTAAGTTGACTTCTTATGCTCTCTATATGTCAGTGTACTACCCGGATCAAGGATCGAGCCTCAAGTCATAATCTGATATCATTTCAAGGGTAAATCCAAAGGCAATTTATTCAGATTTCAACGAGGACAGAATTGGAATTGCAGAACAGTTACTTTTAGAGGATGATATCATTGTGTCAAATGGTGGTTTTGGGATGCAGGTTGTGGATCTATACTCCCCATATGTAAATGTTTCCCCTCGTTCAGTGAGAAGGCTCCAAGGCATACTTTACTATGTTTACAAGAGCAAATCCAAAGGTAATTTGTGCAGTTTGGACATCAATATTTGCAGTGTTTTAGAATGAATAAGTAGGGTTACTTTGAGTATGAATATCTTGTGATTATGGTCTCGTCACGATGTTCCATTTGGTGACCATACTCAGGTATCAAAGCTCTATAGATATGCATCTTTCCTTTGGTGTTGAGTGATCATTTTGTCAGTTTTTTTTAGAACAACGCTAGAGGACATTCATCATATTTTGACAAAGTTTACAAGGGTTTTTATTGATGAAGACATGAAAGTAGGGCTTAAGGCCCAGCTTGTTGTTGTGAAGGTCCTTGATCTAGAAGGTCATCAAGGCCACAAAGAATGGCTAGCATACATCAAGTTGCTGGGGTAGTTGAGTCATCCTCATTTGGTGAAACTTATTGGCTATTGCTCTGAAGGTAAACATAGACTTCTCATTTATGAGTTTATTGCTAAAGAAAGTCTTGAAAACCATCTATTTCGAAAGATGTCTAATTCATTCTCTTGGCCAAGAAGAATCAAGATTTTACTTGGGGCTGCGAAAGGGTTAGCTTTTCTTCATTGTGCTGAGAAGCCAGTTATATTTCATGATTTTAAGACATCAAATATTCTGCTTGATAAGGATTTTATGGCAAAGCTTTCAGACTTGGGTCTTGCAAAAGTTGGGCCAGAAGGTGGTCAGACCCACGTTTCAAATCTTGCAAAGGGTACATACGGTTATGTAGATCCTCAGTATATCGCTAGTGGTCATTTGACAACCAAAAGTGATGTATACAACTTTGGCGTAGTATTACTTGAAATGCTCATTGGTAGACCTACTATTGATCAGACAAGGCCTAACAAAGAACACAACTTGGTTGAGTGGGCTTATCCACTTCTTAACAACAAAAGGAAGTTGTTGCAGATGCTTGATCCTCGACTAGAGAAGGAATACTTTGTTAAAGAAGCTCTGAAAGTTGCAAAGTTAGCCTATCAATGCCTAAGAAAAAAACGTAAATGTAGGCCGCTCATGAAGGATGTAGTCAAAACATTGAAGTTTCAAAGCAAGTGACAAAGAAAGGAGCCCTGCGTAGACATGCATATGGAGGAGTCATTTTAAAAATTTTCAAATACCCTGGTAATAAAGGATTACCACAGGTAGTGCTGCAAGTGACAGATGAACACATGATGATACCCTACGCAATGAAGGCAGTCAACACATGAAACAAAAAAAAAGCAAATGCAACTGGCGGGTTTAACGCCAAATTCCAAAGGCAAGCTACGAAATGTATAAAAGACAAGGCTTGTTCTTAAGTCAAAGAAGCTCGGTAGGAATAGCCAAATAATAGTGACTTTAAGCAAGGGGTTGTAAATGAGATAACATATATGAAGATACTCATAGACAGGTCTGAATGTGTCCCTGGCCAATATAAGTGGACTTATCTAGTGGCGAAATTGGGAAGGAATATATATGTTCCAGGACAACACGATTCTACAACCTTTTAAGGCTTTTGTATTTGACAATGTCAAGTACAGAATATCGCGGATTTTTTTCCACAATGATATCTATTTAATGTTTGAGAGACTAAATGGCTACGATGGAGTTAGTCTCTGTAAATAAGGGCATTTCAAAGTAATTTGCCCGAATTCGTGATTGCCCAGGTTGTGGGAAATGCTTTAGCTAATCTAAAACCGTGCAAGTTGCGTAGGCTATATGGAAACATCGACAATGCATGTAAACTGCTTTAAAACGCTAGAGGGCCTGCGTGGAGTTCCAAGGAGGCTGCGCAGCAGCAGAACAGAGCAAAGGCTGCACAACAAATTTAAATAAAGATGTTTGTAACATGTTAAAACAAAGGCACGTGAACTGTGGGACAGTTAAAGGGCTGCGAAATAAAGAAGAGAGCCTATGCCTGGACGTTGAAAACAAACACATATGAAATGATGGACATTTTTGTGCGTAGAAGGATAGGTGGTTTAGTCCCACATTGGCTGTGCGACAACGCATTTTATGTTTATATAGACCAATGCTGCTATCTAATGTAAAGTAAAGAGTTAGATGCTCATTGGCGGCGCTTCTTAGTGGGTGTTGTCGACTACATGAGGCAGTGCAATATTTTAATGCGCATGATGAGAAACTTTAAAAAACTCAAAAAACTTAACTTTAAAAAACTCAAAAAACTTAATCCCACATTCATCCGGAAGTGGGTATTTTGAATGTTTAAAAGAAACAACACTCAATTAGTAGTTTGAAGAAGCTTGGAGGCTCTCCACGCGCGTGTAGGAAGGTGCCTCAAGATGCATGCCAGCGATGACGGAGGACAAATAACCAAATTTTGATGGGGCCCACGTGAGTGACATGGCAAGGTGACATGGCAGCACATATAGATCAATGGTTGACTTAATGACTTGATGAAAAACTGATCAAGATCTGAGCATTAAGCCATTAAGTCGTCGCGACATGTGGTAGTGCAGACAGCCGCGCCGACAACAAAGTGATGAGGTGGAGATGATGTGGCAGCGCGCTGGAGGGTCCTGTCAGATGGATGCGGATCCCGAGGTGGTGAGATCAATGACCGACTTAAAGGCTTAGAAGGAAAGATGATCAATATCTAATGCATAAGCCATTAAGTTGTGGCGACACGTGGCACCCTGACATATGACAGGATCCTATGCAGTGCAGAGGTGGCATTTCCAGAACAAATCAGAAATGGACACGTGGTGAATGCTAGGTATAAAATGCCGAATTAAGAGGTATAAAGTTTATGCATAAATAAATTAAAATGCAGAATGTAGAGTGCTGTGCGAAAATAAATTAAAGAGGGAATATTAAAATGAAAGGAGATTAAAATACACAAGGAATAAAGCATAAAGCCAAGTCTGTGTTGAAATATTATTGAAAGGGCACGGGAAATACAAAGGAAATAAGGTGGAAATAAGGTAAAGTAAAAGGTGAAATAAGAGTAAAATGCAGATTTAAACAGAGATAAAGGGTAATGTGGAGAAGTGCAAAAATTATGCAGAAAAGTGCTACAGATGATAAATTAAAATTAAAAGACAATGTGCACAGGGATAATGATAATGTGATGCTAAAATATGTTTATTTTCAAACATTGTTGTGCTTTCACGGGAGGTATTTGAAGATTGTCAAAGGCAGTTAAAGGGAGATATTATATTCAAAATCATATCGAATTTTAGTAAAGGAAGAAGGAAAGATATTTGGCAGAATCAGAGGTTTTGGAGGGAAAGGACAGGTGGCAATCAGAGAGTAATTTTGGGTTCTTTCTCCTTCTACTTAGGCTTTTCTTCTTTTCAGAAGAGGGGTTCCAAATCCTGGTCTCCACAGAGAGTTGCAGAGTACTAGCTCTAGGAGTTTCCAATTGTTTCATGGTTCCATTTGGATGTAGCTTCTTGATTGTACTAGTTTTGTTTAAGATAGAATAGATATTTCAGATCTTTTGCATATTGTTGAAGTGGCAAATGTTGTAGATGAGATTGGTATAGAAGCAAGATTCGTCATACTTAATGCAAGTTTTATCAAATTCAAGTCTCTCCTCCATGTTGTTCATTTGGGTTATGGATTTGATTCATTGCATGGATTTATTTGTGTATGTGTTATTAGTCCTTAGTTCTGATCTAGGATAAGATTAAATGAAGGTATGGAAATGACACAAGTTCATATTTTCTGCATAAGGATTTGCTATAAGTAGTGTATGGTCTGATATCATTGTATTCATGGCTTTGAGTCTTTGACAGTAGTTTGGTTCTGTATGCTGCTCCTAAACTAGAAGTATTGCCCAATGGACAAGGCATTGATCAGAAATCAATATATTCCTTGTTGATTCATGACAGATCAATCTTGGCTATGTTCTGCATTTTGAAAATAAACTCTGAATATCTGAAGGTTTTATGTGGTCTATGGTGTTGTACTAATCTCATGCTCCACTTCAAGGTCAACGTTCAATGGGTGATAAGCCGATTACCTAGTATCTCCCAGTTGTGTTGAGCTTTTGTGAGATCTCTGCTGATTGATGCCAAACAAAATATTGAAGGCGTTAAAGGGTGCCCCCCCTTGGTTTTGCAGAACCTAAAGCGTAGAAGGATGGATCCGCATCCTTTTTAATTGGTCCTTTTTACTCTATTGTAAACTACTTGGAGTTGACTCTTCTTAAAGATTCGTAGCAAAGTGAAAAGGTTGCTATTCACTAATCATAGCGTAAAAAAGAACCAATAAAATGGCGACTCTACTGGAGAAAGAGATGAAAAAATCTTGCTGAACTTCCAAAGAATCTTTGGTATTATCTTGTTATAAATAACGTAGGTTTATCAAGTTGAGCTAGACTCGTGGCCTGCTTATTTTTTTAAATCCAGTAGTTTCTTCCATATCCATTTGAGGATAAGAGTTCTTAATGTTTGTAAATCTGAAAGTTCTTCAAATCCTAATTGTCAACCTAGTTGTTGTTAAAAGAATTCTGAATGTCTTCTTTGTGAAAGAAATGTGTCAAATCCTATTGACTTGTTGAAAGTGTTCTATCTTTGCTTGAAACCCAACTTGTCTTTGTTCTATTGATGTTTTATACATTCTCACAACAGTGAGTGGCGACTCTGAAAGATCTCTGCACCAATGTGCATTTAAATGAAAGAAATGTGATGATTAGTTGGAGTTACTTGCAACGAGGATTTAGCAAATGCACAAAAATTTAGTGGTGGATTGACTAAATCAGAAGGATATACAGAAGGACAACAACAAAAGAATTTACCCAGGTATTCCTCAAAGTTTTATGAGATGATTTATTTCCTTACTAGGTAAAGATGTCACTAAAGAAAAGGAAAGTGAATTTAAAAGTTTCCCATACTTCTTGTTTTACAATCTTAGTCATAAAAATCAGAAGTATGCTGTTATGTGAAATGATTGCATAAGTTGAATAAAATATTTGTGAATGAGAAGATTAATTGTTAGAAGATAGTGCAATGGAGATTCTAGATTCAATAGATCAAGATATGCTGCCTATATCTGAAATTTTTCTGGCAGATCTTGAAGAAATCCAAAAGGATATTGCATTATTTAATCAAAGAATAAAAGACCAAGCCATCTTGTTTTTGAAAAGACATGTAGGAGAAACAAATGAAGAATCCATACATGTATTTTATGAAAAGTTTTCCAATGCATATGATAAGCTTCCAGAAGGGATTGAACTTCAAGAGACATATATGCATTTGTTCTTAGAGCTTTGTACGCCTAAGTCAGTATTTTGGGCTGCATCATGTAAAGAAGAAGGCATTGAATTGGTTAAGAAATGGATAGATGAGTTTAAAGAATCTGAATTTGAAAGTACTGATGATGCTGAATCTAGTTGTGCGGACAATGCTGACTATGATGCTGATAGTGAAGTAGATGAATATCAAGATGTCAAAGATGAAAATCTAGTTGCGGATGTTTCCGTTGGATTTGTAGATTTGTTTTATTATCAACATGGTAATGCAGATTTCTTGTCTCAGTTTAGTGGAAAGTTTTGCGGACAACAAGAGAATAATTATGATGCGGATAATAGTTGTAGTGATGATTCCTTTGCACAAAAAGGCATGAGCCAAGAGATTGCAGTCCTTGTGTTAAATGAGCAAGATATTTGCATCAGTAATGGAGAGGTTAAAAGAAATGAAAATGAAGTTCAATGCCACTAAGTAGTGAAAGAATATCAGAACTACCAGCTACTGATTTTCAAAGGTATGCACCTGATATAGATTCTACTTTACAATACCTGGTTGATATTTGCTTTGACAATAAAGACATGCAAATGGGTGCAAGGTGTGAAACTTATGCTGATTTTCTTCTTCCTACTTCCGAGGCAAACAATGTGCAAGATGGAAATGCATATGATTATGAGAAATTAGATTATGTTAAATATGATGAGTATGATGACTCATATGCTGCTATGGATTCAGGTTTTGATGAGTTTGGTATGGATGATTCTTGTATACATCATAATGCTAATTACTTCCTTGAGAAGAGTGAAAGATCTACATGTGTATTTTCAGATTTTCAAATGGTAAATGAATTTTTACTTGATGATACATTTTCAGAGTTGGAGGATGCTTGTAAAAGTTCTAATCATAAAGAAGTCTCCAATGTTGTCCAATCATGTTTTGACTTGGAGAGTTTGCAAGTTGCTGTTATGACTGAGATTGATTCTTTTGTGCAAACTAACATCCAAACTATGTTTGATTCCAACCATGTAAAGGAGTTGGAATTTTTTCCTTTTCAGCTTGTTAGTGGTGGTAAAGAGTGTGACAACTTTGTGTTACATAATGATCAGTGTTCTCAGTACTGTGGTGATTTCCAAGCACCTAATGACAGTGAAGATGCTATTTATTTGTTATTTGATATGCTGAAGATATTGGGCAGCATGTTGGATCACGTTGCAAGAAATAATACGTATCATTTACCTTTGATCCATGGAAATGAGAATCAAGTTTTTGATAGGGGTAAGTGATGATTTTAGTTTGGTGGTTGTTGGCCATTTGTAAATATTGTACATGTTGTATAGTCACTTTGCTTCAGTTGTGTGTTAGGTGTTTGGTGTTTTTAATAAGGAACCAGTTTTGGAAAGTCAAGAAAAGAAGTCTGATTTTTTGAGTGGTCTGCTTCACCAAGAGATTCTGAATTCTCTACGTGCTTGCAAGGGGCACACGTCCCCAGACAAAGCCACTATTGGTACTCTCAAATTTGGCACAAATTTGGAGTGACCATTTTGAAAATTTCTCTAAGGCAAGGTGAGTACCCCTAAAAAACTCTTTGAAGAAGCCTATTTGAAATGCAAGTAAAATGCGACCTGATGATTTTTATGAGATACCGATTGGGGACACGTGTTTAACACCTATCATTGAGTAAATGTAATGGGCTACAACTTTCATAATTTATATTTGATATGTTTTTGAGATAGTTGTTTAAAGGTATTTACCTCAAATCTGCATTCTGCACATTGCCAAATGACCTACTTTGCATATTTGTAGCTTTGACTAGATTAGCTCTCATGACCTAAGGATTATTCTGAGGTGTTGTAGGCATAAAAGAGAAGCTCCATTTCCATTCAAAGATTCCTAGGAGTTCATATGATAAGTTTCCAAAGGATATTTTTCTTGCAATTTATGTTGTTTCCCAGAGTCTAAATTGCAGAATTATGAGGTTGTCTACTTTGGAGTCTTGCAGTTTGTACCTGATTGAATGTCATGGCGAATTGAATGCTCCTCTATATTTTAGTCATGGAAATGTGCTATCATGAAAATTTTCACATTTGTGCCAATCCATCTGATTAGTTTCCTCAGCCAATTCTAAATTAGATTTATGCAGTTTCACTATGTTTTAATTGAGAAGGTTTTTAAAGGGCTGATTTTGAGGATTAATATTGATTGACTAGTTGATGAGAAGAATAAGCTAATTGAAAATTTGTTTTCTCCGTATGAAAGTGAATCAAGTCCCAGGGTTTCAGATCACAAGGCATTCATCTGATTGGTTTAGGAAGTCAGATCCAATTGAGATTTATTCAATTTTCACTCAATGCATCAGTAAAGTTTTCTAGGAGGCTGACTTTGCAAGCTAATATTTTGGTGCCAATTGAATGTTATAATAAGTAAGTTGACTTCTTATGCTCTCTATATATCAGTGTACTACCAGGATCAAGGATCGAGCCTCAAGTCATAATTTGATATCATTTCAAGGGTAAATCCAAAGGCAATTTATTCAGATTTCAATGTGGACAGAATTGGAATTGCAGAACAGTTACTTTTAGAGGATGACATCAATGTGTCAAATTGTGGTTTTGGGATGAAGGTTGTGGATCTATACTCCCCATATGTAAATGTTTCCCCTCGTTCAGTGAGAAGGCTCCAAGGCATACTTTACTATGTTTACAAGAGCAGATCCAAAGGTAATTTGTGCAGTTTGGACATAAGCATTTGCAGTGTTTCAGAATGAATAAGTAGGGTTACTTTGAGTATGAATATCTCATGATTATGGTCTCATCACGCTTTTCCATTTGGTGACCATACTCAGGTATCAAAGGTCTATAGATTTGCATCTTTCCTATGGTCTCGAGTGATCATTTTGTCAGTTTTTTTTAGAACAACGCTAGAGGACATTCATCATATTTTGACAAAGTTTACAAGCGTTTTATTGATGAAGACATGAAAGTAGGGCTTAAGGCCCAACTTGTTTCTGTGAAGGTCCTTGATCGAGAAGGTCATCAAGGCCACAAAGAATGGCTGACAGACATCAAGTTTCTGCGGCAGTTGAGTCATCCTCATTTGGTGAAACTTATTGGCTATTGCTATGAAGGTAAACAAAGACTTCTCATTTATGAGTTTATGGCTAAAGGAGTCTTGAAAACCATCTATTTTGAAAGATGTCTAATTCAATCCCTTGGCCAAGAAGAATGAATATTTTACTTGGGGCTGCGAAAGGGTTAGCTTTTCTTGATTGTGCTGAGAAGCCAGTTATATTTCATGATTTTAAGACATCAAATATTCTGCTTGATAAGGATTTTATTGCGAAGCTTTCAGACTTGGGTCTTGCAAAAGCTGGGCCAAAAGGTGGTCAGACCCACGTTTCAACTCTTTCCAAGGGTACATACGGTTATGTAGATCCTCAGTATATCGCTAGTGGTCATCCGACAACCAAAAGTGATGTGTACAGCTTTGGCGTAGTATTACTTGAAATGCTCATTGGTAGACCTACTATTGATCAGACAAGGCCTAACAAAGAATAAAACTTGGTTGAGTGGGCTTATCCACTTCTTAACAACAAAAGGAAGTTGTTGCAAATGCTTGATCCTCGACTAGAGAAGGAATACTTTGTTAAAGAAGTTCTGAAAGTTGCAAAGTTAGCCTATCAATGCGTAAGAAAAAAATGTAAATGTAGGCCACTCATGAAGGATGTAGTCAAAACATAGAAGTTTCAAAGCAAGTGACAAAGCAAGGAGCCCTGCACAGACATGCATATGGAGGAGGCATTTGAGAACTTTTCAAATACCCTGGTAATAAAGGAACACCACAGGCAACATTGCGAGTGACAGATAAATACATGATGATACCCTGCGTAATGAAGGCAGTCAACACATGAAATAAAAAAAAACAAATGCAACTGGCAGATTTAACGCTAAATTCCAAAGGCAAGCTACGAAATGTATAAAAGACAAGACTTGTGCTTAAGTCAAAGAAGTTGCGTAGGAATAGCCAAATAATAGCGACTTTATGAAAGGGGTTGTAAATGAGATAACATATATGAAGATACTCATAGACAGGTCTGAATGTGTCCCTGGCCAATATAAGTGGACTTATTCAGTGGAAAAATTGGGAAGGAATATATATGTTCCGGCACAACACGATTCTACAACCTTTTAAGGCTTTTGTATTTGACAATGTCAAGTACATAATATAGCGGATTTTGTTTCACAATGATATCTATTCAATGTTTGAGAGACTAAATGACTACGATGGAGTTAGTCTCTGTAAATAAGGGTGTTTCAAAGTAATTTTCCCAAATTTGTGATTGCCCAGGTTGTGGGAAATGCTTTAGCTAATCTAAAAATGTGCAATCCATTGCAAGCTCCGCAGGTTATATGGAAAGATCGACAATGCATGTAAATTATTTTAAAATGCCTGAGGGTCTGCATGGAGTTCCAAGGAGGCTGCGCAATAGCATAACAGAGCAAAGGCTGCACAACAAATTTAAATAAAGATGTTTGTAACATGTTAAAACAAAGGCACGTGAACTGTGGGACAGTTAAAGGGCTGTGAAATAAATCAGAGAGCCTATGCCTGGGCGTTGAAAACAAACACATATGAAATGCTGGACATTTTTGTGCGCAAAAGGATAGGTGGTTTAGTCCCACATTGGCATGCGACAATGCAATTTATGTTTATATAGACCAATGCTAGTATTTAATGTAAAGTAAAGAGTTAGTTGCTCATTGTCGACGCTTCTTAGTGGGTGTTGTTGACTACATGAGGCAATGCAATATTTTAATGTGCATGATGAGAAACTTTAAAAAATTCAAAAAACTTAGTCCCACATTCATCTAGAAGTGGGTATTCCGAATGTTTAAAAGAAACAACGCTCAGTTAGTAGTTTGAAGAAGAAGCCTGAAGGCTCTCTACGTGCGTGCAAGAAGGTGCCTCGAGATGCATGCCAACGATGACAGAGGAAAAATAACCAAATTTTGATGGGGCCCGGGTGAGTGATGTGGCAAGGTGACATGGCGGCGCAGATAGATCAACGGTCGACTTAATGGCTTGATGAAAAACTGATCAAGATCTGAGCATTAAGCCATTAAGTCGTCGCGACATGTGGCAGTGTAGATAGCCGGATCGACAGTAAGGCGATGAGGTGGAGATGATGTGGCAGTGCGCTGGAGGGGCCTGTAAGATGGGTGCAGATCGTGAGGTAGTGAGATCAACAGACGACTTAAAGGCTTATAAGGAAAGATGATCAAAATCTAATGCATAAGCCATTAATCCGCGATGACACGTGGCACCCAGACAAATGGCAGGATCTTGTGTAGTGCAGAGGTGGCATTTCCAGAATGAATCAGAAATGGACATGTGGCGAATGCTGGTGAAATTTGAGTATAAAATGCTGAATTAGGAGGTATAAAGTCTATGCAGAAATAAATCAAAATGCAGAATGTAGAGTGTTGTGCGAAGATAAATTAAAAGGGGAATATTAAAATGAAAGGAGATTAAAATACACAAGGAATAAAGTATAAAGTCAAGTCTGTGTTGAAATATTATTGAAAGGGCACGATAAATACAAAGGAAATAAGGTGAAGTAAAAGGTGAAATAAGAGTAAAATGAAGATTTAAACAGAGATAAAGGGTAATGTGGATAAGTGCAGAAATTATGTAGAAAAGTGCTATAGATGATAAATTAAAATTAAAAGACAATGTGCACAGGGATAATGATAATGTGATGCTAAAGTATGTTTATTTTCAAACATTGTCTTGCTTTCACGGGAGGTATTTGAAGATTGTCAAAGGTAGTTAAAGGGAGATATTATATTCAAAATCATATCAGATTTTAGTAAAGGAAGAAGGAAAGATATTTGGCAGAATCAGAGGTTCTAGAGGGAAATGGCAGGTGGCAATCAGAGAGTAATTTTGGGTTCTTTCTCCTTCTACTTAGGATTTTCTTCTTCTCAGAAGAGGGGTTCAAAATCCCGGTCTCCATAGAGAGTTGCATAGTACTAGCTCTAGGAGTATCCAGTTGTTTCATGGCTCCATTAGGATGTAGCTTGTTGATTGTACTAGTTTTGTTTCAAATAGAATAGATATTTCAGATCTTTTGCATATTGTTGAAGTGACAAATGTTGTAGATCAGATTGGTACAGAAGCAAGATTCATCATACTTAATGCAAGTTTTCTCAGATTCAAGTCTCTCCTCTGTGTTGTTCATTTGGGTTATGAATTTCTTGATTCATTGCATGGATTTATCTATGTATGTGTTATTAGTCCTTAGTTCTGATTTAGGATTAGATTAAATAAAGTTATGGATATGACACAAGTTCATATGTTCTGCATAAGGATTTGTTATCAGTAGTGTATGATCTGTTATCATTGTATTCATGGATTTGTGTCTTTGACAGTAGTTTGTTTCTGTATGCTGCTCCCGAACTAGAAGTATTGCCCAATGGAAAAGACACTGATAAAAAATCAATATATTCCTTGTTGATACATGACAGACTAGTCTTGGCTATTTTCTACATTTTGAAAATAAACTCTGAATATCTGAAGGTTTTATGTGGTCTATGGTGTTGTACTAATCTCATGCTCCACTTCAAGGTCGACATTCAATGGGTGATAAGCCAGTTACCTAGTATCTCTCGGTTGTTTTGAGCCTTTGTGAGATCTCTGTTGATTGATGCCAAACAAAATATTGAAGGCGTTAAAGGGTGTCCCCGCCTTGGTTTTGCAGAAGCTAAATCGTAGAAGGATAGATTCACATCCTTGTTAATTGGTCCTTTTTACTCTATTGTAAACTTTTTAGAGTTGGCTACTCTTAAAGTTTCGTTGCAAAGTGAAAAGGTTGTTGTTCAGTAATCACAGCATAAAGAAGAACCAACACGTCTCTTTCCTTGGCTTAGGCACATATCATTCTAGTTATCACTTGTCTTAGACAAACATCATTTCTAGTATCAATCATTTTATCCTACCTTTTTGAAGTCAAGAGAGTCCATAGAATTATTTGGGTCTTTCTTTAGAGGGTTTACCTTCAAAGTTTATAGAATATCTCTTAGGGCATATTACCTACACCTTAGGAATCATTTTAGGCTTTCATTCATAGATTGCATTTGCATCCCCAAAATCCTTGAAAAAAATAAAAATAAAGTCTAGTTGTTTTTGTCTTTCCTAGGATACATTTATCCTCTGCATATGTCATTCACAAGGTCTCAAAAGAGAAAAAGCAAAATGGACCATAAAACAAAACCCATACATGATCCCAACAATAAGCTTGATTTTCCTATTCAGAGGACCCTAAGACTAGATTTCAAAAATCCAGAGACCATTCAAAATCACAAGGAAATACATGTTGGCATCCTATAGTTACCTCATGTCCCTCCACCAGAGGATGAGTTCTCACTTGAGAACATTAAGGCTAAATGCAATAACATTGAAGAAGTTAATGATTCCTTAGCAAACCCTTGGGTAATGATTGTCATGTGATCCCTATTGGCAACTGAACTAGATACATACTTCAAAATGATTGCACATAACGGTGTAAAAATACCCACTATATTTGACACCTCTACCGTAATAGATGCCACTTATATCTCATAATCTTGGATTTCTTCCATAGCACCTCTTCCGATCACTTCTACCCTACCCTTTAGCAACACTACTCAAAGTCCATCCCTAGTCACCACATCATCCACCATACTAGGAACCCAATACAACAATCCTCTCTTTGCTAGTTTTCCACCCACATCTAACACACCTATCACCATGGCAACACCTTCCATAATGTCCTCGACCCATCTAGCAAGTACTTCCAATATGGCTCCCCAAGTGCAGAACCCTACTGACCTTCAGACATGAAACATGACCAACCAAGGGTTATCCCAAAAGCAACCTAACAGAAGTCTCCAAACATGTGTTTCTTCCAATCTAGGAATCCCCCAAATCAATCAAGGGGCACCTAAACAACAACCTGCCATCAACCCCAACTATTCGAGGATTCTATCTACCTTTTTGAAACACCATGGAGTAATTGGGCCCAACACTTCCAAACCTACAACACCACCCCAACATATTTTGTAGTCTCCATACATTCCACCCCCAACATACTCAACAACCTCAGTACTGTTAGAGTTGTCATATTATAGCTAATAATTAATTTATTTAATTATTAGTCTATTATACTCTACACTTAAGTTAAACTTAGGCATCTTATTATTCTTTAGGGTTTCGTGATTCCCTTTATAAGGATTCACCTCTTTGTTTTTCAGAAGAAGTTTTCACATCGCATTGTATTATCTTGAAACATATTGTTAATATATTATTTTCTTGTGCATATGATGTCTCCTCTGGCTTTTTGGCCTCCATAGTTTTTCTTGTCTTCTGTACTTTATTTCTTCCATGTGACAGGTTTGCATGCAGGTGTTCTTGGGAGAATAGGGTTTTTTCTATTTTAACATGGTATCAGAGCCATTCTGCTGCTGCTTGTTCGAGTTCTTTTGAAGCTGTGGATCAAGCATCCTTTTTTGTACTTTTTTCTATTGTTTTTATTGGATCTAGGGAGTCTCATTTTTTTGGTGCACTTTGGGCAAAAAATGACCTCACGGTTGCGTCCAGAAGGTCAAAAAACCCTAGAATCCATATAAAACATGACCTATTTGGCCTTTGGGACATCTAGGAGAAATTTTTTATGGAAAGAGGGTCGTATGAACCTGACACGTTTTTTGAGGCACAAGACACTGAGATTTGAGTGCAGAAGGTATGAAGGTGGTTTTTTTTCTACATAGGTGGTTTTGACTGCTTAGTGGGCGGTTTTTGGTGCTGGAAGGGGTTTTTTCAAAAATTTTCAAAATTTTGGCAAACTGGCTATGATTTGACAATTAGAGATTTGAACCAGTGCTTCTTAAAACATAAAACCTAAATACTTTATTACTTAAAATTCTTATACTTAAATACCCTTAATTATGATCTAATTAGTTGAAAATAAAATATGCATGCATCCACAAATCAGACTCCAATCCACACAATTTGACACAAGATTTTTATCATGAAAACTCTGTTAGGGGAAAAACCATAGTAGGGATGATTACCCACAATAAGTAAATACATTGTTAAAAGTATAAACCTATTATAATATATAAGGAATTTACATACTTTTTTTCTCACAGTTTAGAGCTCGCTACTGAAATGAAAATCAATGGGATATAACCCTGAGGAAGTCTCACTGCATTACAACTTCATCACTACAATAATCTAGGATTTTTTTAATTGTAAAATGACATCTACTTCATGCCTAATACAAGTCTAATGTAGCACAATGTAGATCTTTTTTCAACCCCTTTTTGAAATAATTTTTATCACCACTAAATCAAGCTCTTCCTATACTAGAAAACTCTAGCACGCACATCCATGATCTGGACCAAAATTTTTCCCTAATCATCATCTTATATCAACAACTAGGTTGGAAAAACCTAATTCACCATTTCTTCAAATCATCACAGAAAATCGTATGTTTCAAATCCATCTCTAATTGTCAAATCATAGCCACAACCTATATCAACCACTCTGGAAAACTAGCACCCATTTTTGAGAAATTTTTAGAGCTTTTTGACCCTCCCTCACTGTTTTCACTCTATCTGGAGCATACAGAGGTATTTTTCTGACTTCCTTATATTGTTGGAAAGATCTTTCCGAGCTCTTTCCGATGATGGAGGTTGGGGTTTTGGGTTCTGCCGTTTTGATAGTGTTTTTTACTGTCAAAGTCTGATGTTTGTTTTTTGCCTTCCGGGAGCCATATCTTGCTCATCTGGACTCTATTTTTGGCAAACTAGATATCATTGGAAAGCTGGTTCAGTGAGCTTTTCAATTGCAGAGGTATTTTTTCCAGATTCTTCTCCAGGTTCTCTCCCCTCTGAGTTTTTCTCTTTTGCACTCTGGCGGATTACTTGGGTTCTACAGGTCCTAGGATCTCTTCTTCTGATCTTCTGTCTCACTCTTCTTTCTGACTTCTAAGCATTGCATGCTTCTCTTCTGTAGCATTTTATTTTCTATAGACACACTGAGATAAAGTGCCTGCTTTTGCATATCTAGGATTTCAAGCACCTTGTGTGTTTTTTGTACTTGCACTCAGTTATAAAGTGCCATGGGGGTTATGATATTTTGCCATTTTATGCTTATCCACCTTTGTCAAGTGAGCGTACCTTCCACGACATTAACCCATACTGTGTGTCAGTGACAACGCCCTTTATCTGGTGCTTGTACTTCTGTTGCACTATTGGTGTTCCTGATTCTTCTTTCTGCAGATGTTTCTGGCATTGCATTTCAGTGTTCCTGTCACCCCTCTCCCTATTTAGCATTATGGGGGGGGGGGGGGTTCTCCTGTTGGTTCTATTTCTTCCCGGGTTGGATAGATCAGCTCTTCATACTTTGTCTTCTCTACCTAGTCATGCACTTTTTCAGTGGGGGTTCTAACAGTTACTTCTGACAGTGTTTACAACTTCATACTTCGGAGATGCTTCTTTCTCTTTCTTGTTCCTTTCTTTGGGACTTTCCCTAGATTAGAGGCTTAGCTTCCTTCATCTAGTTTATTTCTTGTACTTGGGTACCTGATCAGGCCTAGTTGCCAGGACCCATAGTTCCTTTTATGCATTTTGTTTTCATGCATCTTTTAGTCTTTAGCTGTTTAGCTTCTCCCTAAGTTACACTTAAGGGGGGGTGTTAGAGTTGTCATATTATAGCTAATAATTAATTGATTTAATTATTAGTCTATTATACTCTACGCTTAATTTAAACTTAGGAATCTTATTATTCTTTAGGGTTTCGTGATTCCCTTTATAAGGATTCACCTCTTTATTTTTTAGAAGAAGTTTTCACATCACATTGTATTATCTTGAAACATATTGTTAATATATTGTTTTCTTGTGCATATGATGTCTCCTCTGGATTTTTGGCCTCCATAGTTTTTCCTGTCTTCTGTACTTTGCTTCTTCCATGTGATAGGTTTGCATGCAGGTGTTCTTGGGAGAATATGATTTTTCCTATTTTAACAAGTACAACCTACCCCAATCATATTTTGCAACCTCCATACATTCCACCACCCCAACATACTCAACAACCTCCATACATTCCAACACCCTATCATAGTCGACAACCTCCATACATTCCACCACCCCAACATACTCAATAGCCTTCATAAATCCCATCACCTCAATATATTCCACAACCTCAATATTTTCCACAACCTCCACATGTTCAACAACCTCAGTATGCTCCACAATCTAAGTACTTTCCACCACATGTGCCTAAAACATATACAAACATGAGCTATGTGCCCTCATACAATCAGACACCATCCTATAATAGTGGGACAACATTTTTTGATCTTAACATAGTGCCATCTACACCAACCACCCACTAAAGCCTTTGCTCAACAACTCCAAAACCTCCAACAACAAGTCATTAACTTGCAATCAGGCACTCCTAAAAGGTCTTACACTAAATATGAACTTGGTCCTTATCCATTCGATATGAAATTGCACATGCCACCTTCTCCACGCAATTTTGAGATGCCTAAATTTGACAAACACAAGGAAACAGGTGGTCCCCAAGACCATATACGAGAATTTTCTGCAGCCTGCATAGAAGTGGCATACAACAACACCTACTTGATGAGACTTTTTCCACTTAGTCTTGGTGGGTTAGTCATGGATTGGTTTTCCAGACTTCCTATTTGGATACGATCATGGAATGAACTACCTGAAAATTTCATATCTCACTATTCACATAACATCATCATGGAAATAATATTAATGGATATCTGCACTACCAAGCACAAGAGCGGTGAGAACTTTGCCTCGTTCTTACAATGTTGGAGAAATGTTTCCTCCAATGCATCTTTCCACATACATATGAAAGAAAATATCTATATGTTCATTGAAAATTGTCAAATAGACATGATGTGTGAATTAAAATTCCCAGTGAATCGAGACCTTTGAAGAGATAGTCGAGCAAGGGCTAAAGGTAGAAAGATCCCTCACCTTAAGGGGAGTCATCAAGAAAGAGACCAGTAATTCAACACCATATGATAAATCCGAATACTGGTCCAAGAACAAGAATGTGACAGACGATGGTGTTGTTAACGCTAAGGTAGCCCAACCACTCATGCACATACAAGCACCACCAACACCTACCTAGCAAAATCAACCATCAAACATTGTCCAAAGGGTTAACAATGTTGACACAAAAAACCAGGTAGTTAATCAAACATACCAGCAAAGTACTGCAAGAAGGAACATCCCTCCACATTAAGACTTTATGCCTCTTGCATAACCTCTTGAGAAAGTTCTTGAGAAACCAGTACAATATCATTTAGTCACTCTACCTAAAATCAGACATTATGAGGGTCCCTGAAACCAACATGGTGGAATGACAATAGATTTTGTGATTACCACAGAACTAAGGGACATAAAACAACCAATTTCATGCAACTGAAGCACATTGTCCAAGATTTCATTGACCGCAGTGAAATAGAAGTTATTGCAAATTCAGGCACCACCAATCAAGACCATAAAATCTTCACAAAGCCACTAATGGATCATGGAAAAGGCAAGGCCTCCACATCTAGACATGACAATAAAGAAAAAATTACTTATGCCAAATTAGATCGCAATATGACCATAACACCAATATTATCCGAGGTCCAAACAACAATTGTGTCCTACCACCCACCGCTCTAAGATCACAATACAATGAGCCCTGTCAAAAGCTATGGTACCAAACAATTCATCTACCCTGCCATCAGGTTAATGTAACCTATTAGACCATCCAAAGAAGACCTCAAGACAAATTTATATCTATGAATTGCTTCAAATTTCACCAAATCTTAAAGAAACCTTAGACACAGCTCTGCAACGGTCATATGTCCTGAAAGACATAGATGTTGAAGAATTTCAAGACATGGTGGGATATATGTCCACAAAACACCATGTCACCTTCACTAAGATGATGAACTATAATTGATTGAATGATCGAACATGACAAAGTTGATGATCACCGAAATGCAGAAAGTTAATGCAAGACATTAAATTAGTTAATGTATTATATTGTAATTGATGTCAACTTGATATACTCTGATTAGTCAAATTCATATTGTCAAATACTTCAACGAACCAAAGAAATAAAGGTTATGATACCAGTAATGCATAAAAGTTCAGTATACACCAAGTGACAGCAAACACCAACGGACAATGCACATTGATGGATAGAGAACCCCGAGAATAGTCATGGTGTAAACCGAGAAAGATACCCAAGAAAGAATTATCGACGAGAACCATAGTGATACCCAAGCAGAACTGAAAGTCACAGTGTTTCCCGAAGGACAGACAATCCTGATAGACAGACAAAGGATTCCCAAGGACAACTGAAGTCAAGACCGAACAAACAAGGAGTTAAACACCGATCAGAACTGAAGTTCAGAAATGACAAAAGACTTAGCTGGCAAGAGCTAAAGATGGAGTTAACTGGTTGATTACATTGTTTTCATCAACAAGTTAAAATATAGAGATAAGCTAGAGTTTTAAAGATAGTTTTATTCCAATTTTCAAGGAGAAAACTACAGAATAAAACTAAAGCATGTTTTAGGGCAAGAATGGTGAGATTTCCGGATCACATTAAGAACAAGAAAAACAAGAACCTAGAAACGGTGAAATCATGTCTATAAAAGAGACAAGCTAATTCATTATGAATTGGTGGGTGAAGAGAGAAGAAGATGCTGAAGAGAATGCTAGTGAAGGAAAAGACTTCATACAATCTTGATCAATCAAGCTAAAGAACATAGCTAATATTTATGTGGACACAGAGCAATAGAGAAACAATATCATCAAGAAAAAGGAAGTGGAGCAAAGGAATAGAAGGGAAACATTGATCAGAAAGGTATTATGAGCTTACAATAGATCTGAAAATCTCCAAAGTTTAGTTGAAATGAATAGATCATTTACTGTTTCAGTTTAACTATTGGATCATAAAGTCTCTTAACCGAGCAAGACTTAACAATCCTTTCTATATTGAGATACATCCCAAGGAGTATCAAAAGGTTTGGTCATGAAGATAGCATAGTGAAATGCCAGATATCAAGTGACAAATTATTATATTTAAATCCTCTAACAAGGTCACACTTAACAGTGTGTTTGTAACCTTTAACTCTCTTCATCGAGATCACTTTAGAAGAGTTAAAATTTTGGGTTACCGGTCCCAAGTGGTTTTTCCCTTAACAGGGTTTCCACATTAAAAATCCATGTGTCAAATGTGTATATGGTTTATTGCTTTGATATTTTTCTTTAAACATTACTAAAACAAGATTGATCGGTAAACACTAAGTTATTTACTGTATTTTGGTAAATACTAAGACTGCTATTCGGTAAAGGTCAAGAATAAGGATAAATAGTGAACTTTGAGTAGTAATTATTTGATAAGATTGTTTAAGGGCATTCATCTTGTAGGACTGAAGATAACTAGAGGTTTTATATATGTGGTATACAGTGTATTGGATTAATTATTGAGGCCACTAATTCACCCCCCTCTCAGTTATTTTAACAATTGGTATCAGAGCTTGTGTTCTTAGAAAGGGAGTTTAAAGACTCAAGAAAAAGATCACAAGATGAACAAAAGGGACGTGCCTAAGTTGAACAAGGACAACTTTACATCATGGCAAAGCAAGATAAGACTCCACCTATAAGGTATTGGAAATGATGTTACTCAATACTTGGATACTGAATATGTGTTGCCTACTGGACCTCATACACTTGATCAATAGAGAGAAAATTATGAACATGATTGTATGATGATAGAACTTGCTTCCTCACTCTCTGATGCTGAATTTGAAGATGTCAAAACATGCACCACTGCAAAGAAAATGTGGGACAAATTGAAGCTAGTACATGGAGGAGATTCATATGTGCTAAGAGCTAAGACAGAAAGCCTAAGAGGAAGGTTTGATGACCTAAGAATGAAAGAAGGAGAAAACATCACTCAGTATAGCTACAAAATCAAAGAGGTAGTAAATTCTATCTGAGGAGTTGGAGGTGTACTTGAAGAAGAAACAATGGTAAGTAAAATTATCAGAACCTTATTGCCTATTTATGCTATTAGAGTATCTGCTATACAAGAAATGAGAGTAGTAGAAAAAAACAATGTCACTCTAGATAGTTTGATTGGTAGACTTATTTAATTTGAGATGAATAACTTTGACAACAATGTCTTACCATCTATTGAGCCTGCATTCAAATCTTCTTTGAAAATAAGTAGATCAAGTCATAAACACACTATGAGAAATGATAGTGAAAGTGATAGTGACGAACAAGAACTTGATGAGATTGAAGCACTAATGGCTAGAAGATTGTAGAGAGGAAAAGGTAGATACAAAGGTAAACTACCACTTGTATGTTTTAATTGTAAAGAGATTGGACACTTTGCTACTAGATGTCTTAACAAAAGAAAAGATGACAAAAGTAATGACAGAACTTATGAAAAGAAGTATGATAGAAGTGATGACCATGATTACCGAAGCAACCAACAATTTGACAGAAGAGATAGCCGAGACTACAAGGAAAAAGGAAATAAATCCTGTTACCTGGCTGAGAGAAAAGCTGGAAATACTGACACCGAGTCTGATGAAGGTATTGAGACAATATTTGTTGCTATGAAGGATGATTCAGATGAAGAAGAAAGGTATGTAGAAACTGCACTCATATCTAAGGTTAGCAAGAATAATGTCTGGATTATTGATAGTGGTTGTACTCACCACATGACTAGAGATAAGGAAAATTTTGAGACTTTTGAATATTATAATGGTGGATCAGTAAGAATGGGTAATGACTCACCTTGTCGATTTGAAGGTAAAGGAACAATTTTGTTAAATAATTTGATCAGATGTGATAATGCATACTGGTTAAAAGGACTTAACTGTAACCTATTGAGTGTTTCACAACTGAAAAACACAGGTCACCAAGTTGCATTTGAGAACAAAAAGGCAAAGATCTTCAATGAATTAGGAAGGTCGATCGAAACTGGTGAGTAGACAAAAGGTAGCCTATTCTATCTTGATGATATTAACACCACTTGTTTAATGGCTAGAAATGAAGATATATGGTTGTGGAAAAAAAGGTTATGTCATGTGAATTTTGACAACATGGTTAGGATAAGCAATAAAAGGAAAGTAAGAGGCTTACTGAGAATGTAAAAACCTGACCATGTCATGTGTAAGAATTGTCAAAAAGGTAAAATGACAAAGTCTAGTTTCAAGAGAAAAACCTACACATCTAATGCCATTCTAGAATTAGTCCATACTGACCTATGTGGACCCATGAGAAAAAAGAGTTACTATGGAGATATATACTTCATCCTATTTGTAGATGATTATTCTAGAATGATGACAGTTATGTTATTAAAAGAGAAATCAGAGGCATTCAAGATGTTTAAATGGTATAAAGCTATTGTGGAAAAACGAAGTGGTAAGGAACTAAAATTCCTAAGATCAGATAGAGGAGGAGAATTTATTTTTGATGAATTCACTAACTTTTGCAATGAGCATGGAATTCAAAGATAGGTTTCTGTACCAAGAACACCACAACAAAGTGAGATTGCTGAGAGAAGAAATAGATCAATTGTTGATTGTGCCAGGACACTGATGACTGAGAAAGACATCACTCAAAATTTTTGGAGAGAAGATGTTAGTACTACTGTCTACACATTGAACAGAGTTCAATTAAAGAAAGACACCAATAAGACACCCTATGAGCTATGGTATGGATACACACCTAATGTAAGTTACTTCATAATTTTTGGTAGTCAATGTTATATTTTGAAAGAAGATAGAAATGGAAAGCTTGACTCCAAAGGTGAAGAAGGAACACTTTTAGGGTATTCTACCAAAAGAAAGACTTATAAATGTCTTAACAAGTCCTCTAACATAATCATTGAAAGTGAAAATGTCAGAATAGATGAATTTGTAGAGAAAAATGATGAGGAAAGAAGAAAAGAACCAGAAGACTACAAAAGGTTTGTTTACAGTGAACAACCTAACACTCTGCCTGAGCAAGAGTGTATCACTCCTGAGTGATAGAACAATACACCCAAGAATCAGGCTGCAAACATCGAAAGTCAGGAAATTGCTCAAGATGATGTACCGAGGGATGGAGTTCAAAATGATGACCAGAATGATGAACAAAGAGGTGAACCGATACTTGCCAAGTATTTCAGAAGAAACCATCCATAGAACCAGATCATAGGAGACAAAAAGGCTGGAATGAGAACAAGAAGTAAGTCTCTAAACACTAGATGTTTAATTTGTGATTTTGAGCCTAAATCTGTTAATAATGCACTTGAAAATGAAGAATGGGTCAGTGCTATGAATGAAGAGATAGAACAGATTGAGAAGAAAAAAACATGGACATTAGTACCAAGACCAGATGACAAGAATGTTGTCGGTACCAAATGGATATTTAGAAACACGCTAAATGAGAATGGAGAATTCACAAGAAACAAAGCATGATTAGTATGCAAGGGATATGCACAAGAAGAAGGTGTTGACTATGGATAAACCTTTCCACCTATTTCTAGACTAGAAGGAGTCATAATTTTACTTGCTTATGCTGCATACAAAGGATTCAAGGTATACCAAATGGATGTCAAATCTGCATTCCTAAATGGAATTGTGGAAGAAGAGGTATACATTAAACAACTAGAAGGGTTTGTTGATCCTAACAAGAAGAATATGGTTTGTAGACTACACAAAGCCTTGTATGGATTGAAACAAGCACCAAGAGCATGGTATGAAATACTTCACTCCTATCTCATCAGTATTGGGTTTCTAAGAACAAGTGAAAATAGCAATGTGTATTTAAAAGAAGATACCGATGATAACATTTTGATTGCTGAAATATTTATTGATGATATCATATTTGGAGGTAATGATATGTTATGCAAATCATTTGCTGAAAAAATGAACAAAGAGTTTGAGATTTCAATGTTTGGGGAGATCAAATTCTTTCTTGGTCTATAGATTCTTCAACAGGATGTAGGAATATACATCACAGAATCCAAATACATCAAGGAAGTGCTGAAGATATTCAAGATGGAAGACTCCAAACCAGTTGGAACTCCTATGGCCACCAGATGCAAGATGACAAAGGAAGACAAGTCACTCGAGGTAAATTAGACCTTGTATAGATCAATGATTAGAAAACTAATGTATGTTGTTCATATTAGACCAGATATAGCACATGTAGTTGGAATAGTTGCAAGATTCTCTGCTAATCCCAAGGAATCACACATGACTGCTGTCAAAAGAATTCTGAGATATCTAAAGAATACCAAGGATTATGGTCTCTGGTATAACAAAGAAGGCAAATTTGAGCTTCAAGTCTATATCGACAATGATTGGGTTGGAAACCTAGATGACCGAAAGAGCATAACCGGAGGAGCATTCTTTATGGGTGACAAACTTGTCACATGGATGAGTAAGAAGAAAGGATGCATCTCACAATCCACTGTAGGAGCAGAATATGTGGCTGCTGCTGCAAATTTCTCTAATATTGCATGGATCAAGAAATTAATGGAAGGTATGAATATGAAAATTCTTGAACCAGTGATTATCTATTGTGATAATACAAGTGAAATTAACATTTCAAAAAATACAATAATGCATGCTAAGACAAAGCATATTTCTATCAAGTATCATTATCTAAGGGAACAAGTGTAAGAGAAAGAGGTGATACTGAAATATGTTCAATCCAAGGAACAATTAGCAGACATATTCACCAAGCCATTGCCTAAAGATACATTTGAGTACCTGAGAAAGAGACTAGGGGTCTGACCCTTGTCTATTGGTCACTAAGATGACTAGGAGGTTGCATCAGCCTACACACAATCAGAAGATCATTCATGTTGATGCAAGAAAAGAGATGGACTACAAAGATACATCGGTACACAAGAAGATACTTATCTTCACCGAACACCAGAGTTATTATATTACTGATGGAAAGGGAAATTCAAGGAATATATTCAAAATAAAAGAGAAATGACTTTGGCATTGTTGTCAAAGGGAGATAATATCCAAAGGAAGAGATGTACTTAGTGAGAGAGTATATCCATCAGAGTCATGAGGGAGAGAATACATCCAAAGGGAGAGAAGTATTCATTGAAACATATTGCTGTCAAAGGAAAAAGAGATATTCATCAGAGAGAGGAACAGTCAAAGGGAGAGACAAAATTAGAAGTTGCTACATCTATCCAGAGAAGGGAAAGAAGAATAAAGAAAGTACTCTGCAAGAATCAAATCTAATCTAGAAGAGCTTACCGAAATTCAGACATTTGTATTGGATATAGAACAATATATTTGGTAAAGTTTGATGAACTACAACTGATATATTTCATATTTGTATTAGTATGTTTCCATCAATGCCAAAGGGAGAGATTGATGAACTATAACTAATTGAATGATTGAACATGACAAAGTTGATGATCACCAAAATGTAGAAAGTTAATGCAAGAAATTAAATACGTTAATGTATTGTAGTGTCATTGATGTCAAATTGTTATACTCTGATTGGTCAGATTCATATTGTCAAATACTTCAAAGAACCAAAGAAATAAAGGTTATGATATCATTAATGCATAACAGTTTAGTATACACCAAGTGACAACAAACACTGACAGACAGTGCACACCGACGGATAGAGAACCCTGAGAATAGTCACGGTGTAAATCGAGAAAGATACCTAAGCAAGCATTACCGAAGAGAACCATAGTGATACCCGAGAAGAACTGAAAGTCACAGTGTTTCCCGATGGACAGAAAACCCCGAAAGACAAACAACCTCAACGGGAAGACAACCCTGAAAGATAGACAACCCCGACGGACAGACAGAGATGCCCGAGGACAACTGAAGTCAAGACCGAGTAAACAAGGAGTTAAACACCGATAAGAACTAAAGTTCAGAAATGAAAAAATACTTAGATGGTAAGAGCTAAAGATGGAGTTAACTGGTTGATTACATTGTTTTAATTGACAAGCTAAAAGCTAGAGATAAGCTAGAGTTTTAAAGATAGTTATATTCTAGTTGTCAAGGAGAAAACTACAAAATAAAACTAAAGCATGTTTTAAAGAAAGAATGGCAATATTTCTAAATCATGTCAAGAACAAGAAAGACAAGAACCTAGAAACGACAAAATCATGTCTATAAAAGAGACAAGCTAATTCATTATGAATTGGTGGGTGAATAGAGAAGAAGATGCTGAAGAGAATGCTGGTGAAGGAAAAGGCTTCATACAATCTTGATCATTCAAGCTAAAGAATAGAGCTAATATTTTTGCAGACAATGAGAAACAGAGAAACATCATCACCGAGCATAAAGAAGTGGAGAAAAGAAACATAAGGGAAACATTGATCAGAAAGGTATTATGAGCTTACAATAGATCTGAAAATCTGCAAAGTTTATTTGTATTCATGAACAGATCATTTATTGTTTTAGTTTAACCATTGGATCAAAAAGTCTCTTAACTGAGCAGGACTTAACAATCCTTTCTATATTGAGATACATCCCAAGGAGTATCAAAAGGTTTGGTCACGAAGATAGCATAGTGAAATTCTAGATATCAAGTGACAAACTATTATATTTAAATCCTCTAATAAGGTCACACTTAACAGTGTGTTTGTAACCTTTAACAATGTTGGCTCTTCACTGAGCTCACTTCAAAAGAGTGAAAATTTTGGGTTGCCAGTCCCAAGTGGGTTTTCCCTTAACAGAGTTTCCACCTTAAAATTCCATGTGTCAAATGTGTATATGGTTCATTGCTTTGATTTTTTTCTTTATACATTACTAAAACATGATTGATCGGTAAACACTAAGTTATTCACTATATTTCGGTAAATACTAAGATTGCTATTTGGTAAAGGTTAAGAATAATGATAAAAAGTGAACTTCGAGTAGTAGTTATTTGATAAGATTGTTTAAAGACATTCATCTTGTAGGACTGAAGATAACTAGAGGTTTTATATATGTGGTATACAATGTATTGGATTAATTATTGAGGCCACTGATTCACCCCCCCTCTTAGTTATTCTAACATAAGAAGGACATTCCATTTCATAAAACATCTCACAATGATCCTTTACATCTTGAAGTCTTTTCCACCTCTATAAAATTAGACGAGCTAGATAGATGACATAGCGGGTTTAAATATCTATACACTAAAATTGGTAAAAGAACTGGGCTACTCTAAAAGTTGTGCAGATGTTACCAAAAATATCATAATAAGAGCATATGATGATAAAGAGAGTCCTTCTCAAGGAGTAATAATCCTCCCAATCAGACTAGGTATAGCAATGCAAGCTACTGCATTCCAGGTACTGGATCTAGAGCTAGGTTATAAAATGCTCTTGGGATGACCATTGATGCATTCCATGTAGGCTATACTATATACTTACCATCAATGCTTAAAGTTTCCTCATGATGGAGTTGAAATCACCATACCTGGTGATAAAGACCCTTTTATTTATTGTAAAAATCTTAGAGGAGTTATGTCTAATCAGGTACCCACCAATCAGAAGGCAACTACTGCCTCCTCATCTCAAAACATAGATTGTGCAAACCTTGCTAAATTAACTGAAGAACCCACATCAAAGCTCAAAATCCAAGTTCACAAAAATGGATGTGGGGAGTACACCTATGCATACTTCTTTTGTGGAGGAAATCTACCGATCTCACCCTGTTCTTATGGAAAACCTAAGCAACCTCTTAAGAGGAAACAACAACTATCAATTATCCGTCCACCAACGATTTTCATAAGATGGGGAGACATATATGAGGAGATCATTGAAGAAAAATTATCTTCTTGATTGTATATAGATGAAGAACCCCATGAGATGAAAATTCTAGTACATGAATATGGGAAGGGGGGTACACCATAGTCCAAAAAAAAGGGTATAATTGACAATATGGCTTAGGAAAAAATGAACAAGGAATTGCCGAACCAATTGCACCTGCCCAAAACCTGAAGCATTATGGCTTAGGTTATAGACCACTGGCAGAAGACATCATGAATACCTTGATGCCCTTGATATTAAAGTTTGTGTTTATAATGAAGCTAAGACATTTGAGGAACTTCATTTAGATACAGGCTCAAATGAATATGAGTGGAATTCCCCACACACCACTAGCACCTTACATTAACACTGCCATTGCCTGACTATCTTTATGAGATAGGCCCATAGATCAACGAGCTTGGATTGAGGAATTTTGGAAATCATCTGAACCTTCATCCTCATCCTCATCAAAAACCTATGAATCAGTGAGTGATTCATATATCAATACCTTGACCGAACTCCCAATTTCATCTTTCCAAACCAGGGATAACATAGATTTGGTTTACCCTAACCTTATTTATTGGGAACAACAAAATATGCTGACCATAGACATTTTGAGAATGATGAAGTTATTGTTCAATTTTTTAAGGCTAAGACAGGGCATATCTATGGGAGACCACAAAGTAAATTTCAACATCAAATTGGACATCACAACATACTTTGGGGTGTTATATCAATCCTCTATTCATAAAATTAAAAAATAAAATATAAGGCTATTAGGTGAAAACTGAAAGACACCTTCTAGTTGTAAAATAGTAAAAACAAAAGGCATATCTGAGGGTGAAAAACTCTCTGAGGTGCCTGAGGATGGAGAGATTGATATACTTCCCATTACTGAGGAATAGTCACCACTATTGATGGAGAAAATAACAACAATCAACATTGGCACAATAGAAACACAAAGACTAATCCACTTTGAAGAGTCATTAACACCGGAAGAAAGAGAATAGTTCATTCAGTTATTTAAAGATAGGAAAATCAAATTTTCTTGGTCATACTCTGATATGCCCAGGTTAGATCCAAAATTAGTGCTACACCATCTGCCACTAAAGCCAAGGGCCAAGCCATACAAACATAAGCTCCATAAGATGCATCCGAATGTTTCACTATTGGTCAAAGTAGAATTGAAGAAACTACTAGACATGGGCTTTGTAAGGCCTATTGACTATGCCAATTGGATCTCCAATCTGGTACCTTTGTTCAAATCTTGTGGAGCCATAAGAATCTGCACTAATTTCAGGGATCTAAATTTGGCTCGTCAAAAAGATGACTTCCCCTTTCCAAACGTAGACATGATCATTGATCCCACTTTAGGGTATCAGATGTTTTTTCTCATCGATTGTTTCGTTGGATATAATCATATCAGGATTGCACTAGAAGATCAACACAAAACAACTTTCACTTGTGCCTGGGGCACTTATTGTTGGTGTGTCGTGCCCTTTGGTCTAAAAAATGAAGGTGCCACATACCAAATAGAAGTGATGACTTTTTTTCATGACATGATGCATAGCACAATGGAAGACTATGTTGACGACATATTGGAAAAATCCCTAGAGAGGAATATGCACTTATCAGTCTTAGAGCCAATCTTTGACAGACTCCAGGAATATAAGGTATGGTTAAACCCAAAGAAGTGTGTCTTTGGAGTCACATTAGGAAAGTTGTTGGGATTAATTTTATCCTATAGAGGAATAGAGATTGATCACGAAAAGCTTTAATCCTTTATTAATATGGATCCGCCAACAACTTTAAAGAGCTTGAGAAGTCTACATGGAAGACTACAATCAGTAAGATGATTCATATCACAACTAGCTAACAAGTGTCATCTATTCCAATACTTTCTACACAAATAAGTAAAATTTGCATGGACAAAAGATTTCCAAAATTCTTTTCAAGTATTGAAAGATTATCTTCTCTCACCACCAGTCCTAGTGGTGCCTATTCTAGATCAACCCCTACTATTATACATCTTGACTATAGAGCACTCACTAGGGGAATTATTGGGACAAAATGATTAAGAAGGAAAATAAAGTGTTGGAATATCTAATGTAGTGATGACACATGAGTTTTGGATATGTAATGATAAGATTTGATTACATGATGATCAAATATTATGTTGTCATTGATGTCAATTATGGAATTTGTGTTCTTAGTATGTTTCCAATCATAGTTATGATAAATTAAGGATTGTGGTGAGTTTAAATGGTTGATATATTTAGAGAAGAATTAGGTGTCTCTCTAGATGACTAATGTATAACCGCTACTGCTGAAGTGATCATATGAGGAAGTTGTGATCAATTGAAGTCTAACAGTGTAATTTCTAGAACAGTTAATGACAAGTGATAGATGATTTCAATGCTTTTTCAAATCTGTATTGTATCTTGTGACACGGTCATGGGATATTTTGGAAAAATGTATTTAGATGCTACAGTTGCAACCACAATTAATTTGAGCGACCAATGTGCAGGCTAGGTGACCGGTGAGCAAAGACAAAGTTGCTAACAGGTTACATTATTTGTGTTCTTGAGCGACCAGTGATAAATCTTTGAGCAGTGATCAATGTTAAGGTTGTGGTAGGATCAATTGAGTTTGTAAACAATATGGTGATGTGTCTTTGTGATAATTTGGCATCACATTTATCGATTCTAGCATGTGGAGAAGATTATTGAAGAAGCTTGTGTTTGGTCAAAACATGTTTGACTCCTTGACACAACATTATATGTAAATCGTTGTATTGTCTGATGTGGTCTTGGAAAAATATTTTATGCATTTAATTTTGTTATGTGGCACATTGGATTTGAGTGGGATGTTTTGAAATTCTAATTTAGGGTTTGATCAAGGCGATGGACTTAAAAGTTCAGTATATAATGGATAAAGTTGAAGTTTAAGAGTGTTGATTGTGTGTTGAAGAAGTGTGGTGTAAAGTGTAATTTGTGATTAAGCCAGGGAAGAGTTAAGTATGTTCAGAAGATATTGTGTGCTTCATTGGATTTGATCAAGTAGAGGTAGTGTTGTTCTACAAATCATTATTTTTGTTGTTCCTTAACAGTTATAGTAGGTTAAATCCCTTAAAAGGGTAGATCCTAACTGATGACACTTTGTCAAGTCTTTAAAGTCCTCTAACAAGGATACTCTTAACAGGGTAAATGTCCTAATAGGCCTAACGTAAATACCTTAACTGGGTAGCACCTAACAGTGTTGTTGTAAAATTTTAATAGGGTTAAGCTCCTCACAGAGTGTACTTCAAAAGAGTACATCATTTAGTGGGTACTAATCCCCATCGTGGTTTTTCTCAATTTGGGTTTCCACGAGATAAACACGTGTGTCAATTTTGTGGATGGATTTGGATGCTTCTGATTTTCATTTGCTATTTTTAAGGTTTATCTTGTGAATGTTGGTTTAAGTTTGAAGATAGAAAAGTTTGGATTATTTGATAGATTACTGATTCTCCCTCCTCTCAATAACCTAACCTTAGGACTAACAGAAAGAGCCATCTAATATATCAGTTGAACACTTTGTTGGTGCCCAAAAATGCTGAATTGAATTTCCTTTGGACTTGCCAATCCAATGATGGGAAATCCAATTATTTTTGGCCAACGGGAATGATCGATTATGATCCTCTTCCCCTGCACTTCTAGCTCTGCAAGACCAAGGTGGGTGAACCTTTACCTTAACCACTATCTACTAGTTTAAGGCATTTTATAATAGATAACTTGTGTACAAAATTAAACTGATCTCTCAAGATGGCAAGTAGGCTTGAATAAATCAAATTGTAAGCAATGTATCATAAACTGTAAACTGAAATACTTTGAGTAATTGAAAGAATGTTTAGTATATATGTATGTAAATTGAAACAAACAGATAGATAAGATATCACAAAACTATAACAATTAATTGAACAACTATAATCCAAATAATGATTAGACCAGTGCCTTATTCTATCACAGGTAATAGAGTCAAGATTATTCCAATCTTATGTTCAACCTCAGAGACAGTTTTACAAGAAAACTTATCACTTCAAAGGTGTTATGGAATGTACATGCAACCTAAAACAAATTCAAAGATATTTCAAA
>MU220505.1:438254-461755 GCA_018584345.1 Thuja plicata | reverse complement strand
CCCAATTGACCGGGGCATCAATCAATAGAATTTAACCATGCAAAATGAGAAAACCAATTGAAAATATAGACTATGAATCAAATCAGGAAGCATGCACATCAAACTATCACTTTGAAGAATTTCTATTTGTTTATCCGAGGGACTAATTGTAAAATAATAATGAAACTATTAGACATGTGAAAGAAAAAGGACTTATCTTTATTGATTTTGAAAAAATAGTGCATCCATGTCCATGTTATACATGTTGATTAAAAACTATCCAAATATGTGAAATTGTATTATATTTTTTTTTTTTTTGTATTGTCTTTACATTTTACATTATGTATATATATGTTTTTGAGTGGCTTTCACACCTCTTTAAGGTGAAAAGACACAACCCTTATTACAAAATATTTTTAAAAAATAATAAACTATGGTATTGCTATCAAGATTCAACTATGTAGTTTTTGAGTCAAACTCATTGACCCATAATTCATGAGTAGTGGTTCACATGAACCCATCTCTCATGAGAATGAATGGAAAAATACATAGTTGAATCTTGATAGAAATATCACAATTTGACTTGCTGTGGAAAAATATCTCCTACTTATCAATAATAAACTAACTAAAAAATAACTACCTAACTTTCAGATTTGGCTTTGGTCGAAAATCCAAAACACATCTTGAAATCTAAGATTTTGGCTGGAGATAGGAAATTTGATTTCCTGAACTGGGTCGGTTTTAGATTTTTAAAATTCGACCATTTTCAGCCTTTGTCGGCATCATCTTTGTAGCAGGTTGAAATTTCAGCATTTTCTGAAGGCTTCGATTAGTTAATTCTATTTATTTGTGTCATAAAGCTTCCTTAATTTTTTTTACTATGGAAAAACTTGCTTCTTGATAATGGATTGGGACTTCTAAATTCTCAAAATTTAGGGTACCACCACACTTGTGGCTTATAAACTAAATTATACTACAATTGAAAGAGTAGGTTTGGCTATAGTTTTTGCTTCCCAAAAACTCATACATTACATGTTAAGTCACAAGATGACCCTCATATAAAAAATTGATCGATGAAATATCTATTAAGTAAAGCCACCTTAACAGGATGACTCGCCAAATGGGTCATGATACTCAGTGAGTTCAACATTTATTATATGGACAAAAAAGAAATAAAAGGACAAGCTATTGCAGACAACTAAAAGACCCACCATTACCTTCCAGTCATTCAATGTTGATAGAGTTTCCAGATGAAAGCATATTTACCCTCAAGGAGAAGAAACAATGGAAATTATATTTTGATGAATCTCCCAAACAAAAGGGATTAGGTGTCAGCATTGTATGTATCACTCCCCAAGGAGACTCCATTCCTAGGTCATACAGATTGAGCTTTGACTGCACCAAAAATATAGTTGAGTATGAAGCACTGATCACACGGATCAAAACAGTTGTCTGGTGGAAGATCCAACAACTATATGTGTTCAAATATTCTCAACTAGTTATCAACCAAGTCAACGACAGTTACAACACTAAAGATGAAAAACTGATTCCCTATAAAGACTTGGCGAAAGACATCAAGCGACATTTTGAAATGATATCAGTTGAGAAAATCTTCAAAATCAAGAACAAAGAAGAAGATGCCATGGCTACAATAGGATCTTTTCTCGACATGCCACTTGATGTGACACATTATGAATTCATGGTTGAATGGATCACAATCCCTGCCTTTGAAGTGCCCAAGTCTGAGGTTGTGTGCAAAATTGTTGGTCCCAATTCTCCCTAGTACCAAGATATATATATGCCTACTTAACTAGCCAAACTATCCCCATTGAATTGTCCCAAAATGAAAATAAGTCCTTGATAAGGAAAGCCTCCCATTACACTATCATTATCAATATACTTTACCGACATAGTATGTATGGAACACTCCTTAGATGTCTCAACTCAGAAGAATCACAAACACTAATATTAGAAGTACATAAGGGCATTTACGATGCTCATTCTGGTGGCTTAACCTTAGACAAGAAGATTTTAAGAATTAGGTATTATTGGCCTAGAATGAAAACATATGCTTTCTTATTAATGCAGAAGTGCAAAAAGTGACTAATTCACGGAAACCTCATCCATGCACCTTCTCAGAAGTTGCAACCATTAACATCACCGTGGCCCTTTTTACAATGGGCGTTCATCCTATTTGGAAAGATTTATACCTTATCATGTGATGGTCATAAGTAAATAATCACAACTAATGAGTATTTTACAAGTGGGTTGAAGCAATTCTAATGACCTACACCACTGACAAACAAACTTCCAAGTTTCTTTTGAACTATATCATAAGTTGGTATGGTGTTTTATAGACCATCATTACAGATCATGGTTCCCCCTTCAAAAATAAATAATTAGATGATCTTTTAAAAAAATTAGATATCCACCATAGCTACTCTTCACTCTACTTCCCTAAGGTAATAACCAGGCTGAGGCTACAAATAAAACCATTATAAAAATCCTAATTTTTTTTTGTCAATGAAGCTGGTTAGGACTGGCATCGCCAACTCAACCCCACCTTATGGGCATACTGCACTAGTTTCTGTACTCCCATAGGAGCCACTCCATATTCACTAGTATAAAATATTGAAGCTATCCTTCCAATATAGGTTGAGCTCCCATCATTGTGTGCATCACTTCAGCACATCATTTCAAATGATGATTACATAGTATGTCAACTATAAGAACTAGAGTTGCTCGATGAAAAGAGACAAAATGCACTAACATATTTGCAAGCATATCAAAAATATCTTAGGAGAAGCTAAAAAAGGTCATTCCTAGATATTTTGAAGTTTGTGACTTGGTACTAATGGAAAATCAAAAAAATCAAATGGAAAGAGAAAAATGAGAAAAGTTTGAACCAAACTGGTTGGGTCCTTATATCATCACAACAGTCTATGGGTTTGGAGTATATTAGATATCAACATCAGAGGGACAACCTCTACTAAGCCCCATCAACAACTTGCATCTACACAAGTACTATTCATAATTGTTAGAATAGACCAATTTTAAGGAGTATATTTTTTTTTAAAAATAAAATGGTTACCTTGACAAAAACCTGGTATTCAGGCATCTTCAGTGACACAAAAATAGATTTAAAAGAGAAATAAAATTTTCCTACGGTGAAAACCACTTTGGTGGTGGATTGGGAAAGTACCATGGTGAAAAATGGGCAATCTGACGTCATGTGTAGAGATCATTTCTCTACAATCTATCATAACTCCAACTTGGTATCACTTGTCATTTCACCCCATATTCTGCAATAAATTTTTTTAAAGCCTTTGAAGTTTGTCAATTGTTAGTGTCCCATAGTTCCATATTCAACACAAAGTTAGTCCACCATGGCCATTCTGTAGTAAAATACCCATTATGTTCTGACTAGGGGCACCCCAATGTCATGATCCATCAAGAATTAAAAAATATAAAAAACACAGCAAAAATGTCTTGAAAAAATCTAAAAAATGGGAAAAGACCTTCAAAAAGTTCAAAAACATCGAAAACCATCCTAAGAAAATTCAAAAACATTTGAAAAAATTCTTGAAAAACTGTCAAATGTAGACAAAAAAAAAAAAAAATGAGAAAATTTTGCAATAAATCTCCTTTGTATATCAATCTAATCCTTGAGTATTTCAAAACAGACATTGAACAACATCATATAACAAGTTTGAGCTTCAGTGAAACTGAGTCAAAATAGTCAAACTTATCAACAGGTCCTTAATCAAATTGATCACATTGTTTCATCAATCAACGGAGTCCCATAGAAAAGTATTTTGTCAAAATATTCATATTGTCTTAGACAAGGAAAGGAACACTCAAAACTAGATGGAGCAGTCTTACATGAGGTACCTTATACTTCAGCTAATATTATCAAAAAAATGTCAATTTAATGTCCAAACCACTACAAAAACACAACATAGACACATAATCAGTATGTCTATTTACTTGTTGAGTCAAGTTGGTCTTATTATGTCTTGATTTTTGCAAGTCATGTTCTTATGAATCTCCATGATTCCATTAATTTATTAGAGATGTCGGGATGGTTCACGACTTATCTTTTTATCTGTTATCTATGGGATGTTTGTCATGAAATATTAAAAGAGCTATTTGTGTGTCTGTGGTAAGAGCCTTCACATACACATGTGATATCTAATTGAAAAACATATTGTAATAGATAATTTGGTTGTGATATACCACACATACCTTGATTCTTAATGCCCAACCTAGATGGATCGACCCACATTCCTTGTCTGTTCAAAGTGCTTTTTAGAATGCAAAGAGATAGTCGTGCCTAGATCATTAATATCTAGGTATGATGGTATTCAATTTTAATTAAAAAAATTCAGCTCAATGATGAAATAAATTTCTCAAATAAGTTGGAATTCAAGGTTGGTTAAAAATAAATTCAGGTTTCAATAAAGATTCATTCTCATTTTTTTCTCTCATTTTCCTATCTATCACTACTAACAATTCTGTATGTTAGTCATAACAAAATCCTTAAGATAAAGTATCATGATACAACCAAAAAATACACATCTTGCATGTTAGTCTACATAGATCATAGATCATATAGTACACAATTAGCATCATCAAATATCCATCATAGCTAGTCATGACATCACATAAAGTGCATATGAAAATACAAACAATTAAGTGCAAAATACTTCATCATAGCATCACATCATATAGGAAATGCATACATCCATCGGATAGGCATAACATAAAAATAATATCACGATTCATTGCATGTCATATCCATTACAGAATCATCATAACCTAGCAACATTCTTCACTTCTTACTAATTATTCTTTTCTTACATTATTTAATCTAAATCTTCTTTTAACAGATCATTCATGCCTTTCTTGCATAAACAATCTCTTGAGGGGGGCATCATTTGCCTCGTTGTCATCTTATTCCTGCTGGGGCATACTGGGGCATGATTTTTATCAATTATTCTTTTAAATAACGCTAAAAAATGCATTATATCAAAGAGGGAAAAAACGTAGACACTTAAAAATGACTAATTGCTCTAATGCAATAAGTTTACTAACATTCATCCTAAATTGTTAAATAATCTTTATTATTTAATCAATTTGTGTTATTCTACTATAATCTAAATTCAAAATCACCATTTCTCTATAATTTCATAATTAAGTGATTTTAATTATTTACCTAATTATTTCATCAATCATTCAACTATAAACGAATTAAATAATTAATCATTATTTAATTATTCCCTATATTATTGAAATTAATTAAATAATCATATTATTTAATTAATATTTCTTCTTTCTTATTATTATCACATTTATGTAATAATTAAATCAATTTCCCTCTCAAAATTAAATAAATTATATTTATTTAATTAAACCAATTGTTCCTCTCATAAATAAATAAAGATTAATTATTTAATTATATTTCCCACATGAACATATAAATAAGTTCTTTTATTTATTTAATCATATTTATCTTTCCAATTATGAGCTTCAGTTAACTCCATAATTCTCTCTCCTAACTGATCAATCAAATCAGTTATCTATTTAATCTATCTAGTATTTTATTTCACCTCATCAGTTAAAGTCTTCAATCAATTTAGTCAACTCTTCAATCTATCCTCTTAATAAATCCATCTATTCTATCAACAAGAAATGAATTGAGTTAACCTCCCACTCACTCTGAGTTTAACTCTTCAATCACATGCAATCAGTCCCACCAATCATGGAATCTTGATTGGAACCCTGAAAGTCATAAAAATATAGAGCCAATTCTCTTAATTTATTAACCACAATCACTTTGAATTCTTATGCTGGCACATCAAGCACTCATTTCTGAGATCCCACATTGCATAGAGAAGGAGAACAAAGAAGGATGACTTTTGGTTTGCATGCTCATGTGTTTTAATTGATTTCATTATGATTTGATGATTATGTATGTTGTTTATTTGCTTCCTCTTTCGATATTAGGAATACTAATTGCCTAACATATCTCTTTGTGGTTGAGATTTTGATGTTATTGTAGGTATCTATAGATCCATATTACCCCAATTACAGGTTGTAAGTAAGAGGAAAGTGCTAAACATGACATCATAACAAATTTATTTGATGATCTTCATAATTTTTTTGAGTAGAGTGATGAGATAATGGCTGATTTGTTTAATGAGCTTCCATATTTTGTTAATGAGGTTGAAGAAAGCATGCTTGTACTAACACCATTAGCAAGTTTTGGGAAACAATAAGATGAATTTCACTTTGATAAGGTGTTGATCTATGAAGAAGAAGATGAAGGAAGCCTTATTTTGGAGGGTAAGGAGTTTGGTACACATGAGAGTGTTGGCCAAATGGAATAAGATGTGAAACAAGGCACTATCTTCAGAGGTGTGAGTCTTGAGAACTATCATAAAGTTCAAGTAGGACATGTTATGCATGAGGAAGATAATCATGAGCTAGATGAAGACATATTCTCAAGCATACTAGAAGTATTTGGTTCAAATCTTGATGTTAGGCCATCACTATTTATATATGAAATGTGTAAGCAACATAAAAAAAATGAAAAGAGAAACCATGATTTTATTTGAATCTTTTGAACCAAATCAGTCAAATAAGCTTGAGGTTGAAGATGAAGAAGAAACTAATAAAATTAAAACCACCATGAAGAGTTATAAGTTTTTCATTTTAAGGGGATTTCCTATAAGACATCTAGCTTGGATGGAAGCAAAAAAGTCATCAAAGGTCATGCTTGCACCCAATCATGAACATACAGTTAAGGATGAAGCTAAAGATGCACTTGTAGTTAAGAAAGAACAATTTCAACTCATTCATCCACTCTTGAACAATAATACATATGAACAATTTGAGGAGGTAAGTGAATTTGTTTATATCTTTCAAGAAGTAGTGCAAATACTTTTTGCACAATCGTATGTATACCTCATCTCTTCTTAGCTGCTCATGAACATATTAAACATTGTAAATTAAAAAGAAGGGGAAGCTATTTTAACCAACCTATTAATGGTTTTATTTGATCGAGTGTCATTGTTGGTTAGTCTAGAGTAGATTAGGTTTCCTTTTCAATAAGTATTGTAGCACTATTTGAGTCCTATTTCCTCCAAGTGTTCAAGCACATTAGTTTTTTTTGTAGTAGTGGTTTCAGTAAGTTTGTAGCTATTTAGGAGTTGTAGTGGCAATCTTTAGGTATGAGTTCAAGTTATTTCAAGTCTCTCATAGACTCTATACCCAATGGATAGTTAAATGAAGCAAGTATTAGATGATTAATAGTTAAACCTTTTGTAGAAGTCACAAAATTATTGACCTATTTTAGCCCATTAGACTAAAATAGGCATCAAAAGGGGTTTTTGTGAATATGTGCATTTCAAACTTAAGAGAGCTTATATTCAATCATGATTATTAGTCATGTTCAAAAGGTTTTTTTTTTCCATATTTAACGTCATCATGGAGGGAAAATCTAAAAAGTTTTGTTTTCCTTTGAAGATTCCTTCATTCACGTAGAATGAAAATGTAGGATTTTACTCTTCCTTATTGTTAGCTCTCAAAATTTCACCCTTTGTCAAGTTACATAAAACTTGACATTCTGGAGTAACATGGGAACTTTCTTAGGTAGTGGGTCACCTAAACTTTGAAGGAACCTCTAGAGAAGGTCGGCTTCCTATCTGGAACCTCACCTAAACTAAGCTTGCTGAGAAAAGGGGTAGAAGGATAACAAGAAATTAAAATCTAGCTCTAAAGGGTGATGCACCAAATTAACAGGACCATGAACTTCATGTAACCAAATTATTGATAACATTAACAAGTGATAGAGCTACACACCTCACTCCCACACACCCCTACATAAATATTTCATGAAAGGGTTTTGGTATTGGACCTTGAGGAAGAAAAGAGATTTCACACCTTCAAAGACCTGCACTTAAAACACCAATTATAACCTGCAAGTAATATACTTCTTTGCAAAAGGTACTAAAGATGAGACAAAAATCACAAGGAATAAAGCATCTATTCACTAGTAAATTTGATCAAAATCACCAAAATGCACACAAAAGATAGATGAGACAGAAGACAAGAATAACTTAGTATTTTATCTCCAAAAATATGTCACTGTGAATCATGTATCCACATGAGTTAAAAAAAAAATAAAGAAAAATTGCCAAAGGACTAGAAAAAAATCACTAAGCACCAAAAATTGCATCAGTAGAACTCCCTTTACAAATGAGTCTTTCCAAGACTAAGTACCCCCAATCCTACCAAAGCCATCAAAATAGGGACTAGAAGCTTCCAAACTCGGATGTCTTTCAAAATCCTAAAATATAGCAAATAGAAAGACTCTAAAAAGACTCCCTTATAAAGAAAAAGTCCTCCCTCAACTACTACAACCATAAAACCCCCTGAAAATGCTCCCAAAAGCCTTCAAATTTGGTCAAACACCTCCTAGATACCCTCCTTGTGTTTTCCAATCTCGCTATATATTTGGCACACCTCATAAATCAATTTGATTCCTCCCTTGACTTGTAAACAAGCACATGTTTTCTAAAAATTTGTATTTGAGTTAATGTTTACTAAATGACTTATAATGCACACCACTTAATAAACCTTAATTACATTCTTATTATTAATGAAAAAATACAAAATCTATATCTATTAATATTTTATTAAGTAGAACAAAACTCATTACTTATTTTCTCAAAAAAACATTTATTAAGTAACAAGTTTTATTTTAGTTAATAAATATTGAATAAGCATTTGATTTTACAAAAGGCTTAAAAGCCCCTTTCTAGACCCATGGGATAATAATTCAAATAAATTTTTCTTAAAAATCCTTAAGGCAAATTTTTTTTTTTACTAAGGGGAAATTAGGGCTCGAACCCTAATTTGAACTTTCATTTCACTTTACTCATCACTTCTTTTTAATCTCTACCCTCGCTACCTATGGGGGTTTCTGGTATCTTTTCTGGAGATTCTTTGTATTTTGGAATCTTTCGCTATGCTCTGTGTAGACTAATACGACCTTGGTAAGTTCCATTGTGCCACCTTAGGCTCCATTTATTTTGGATTCACTGTTGAAGGGCTCTATTTCTATAGTAGAATATTGATGCAAAATTGTTTTCCTCTATGTATCCATTGCTACACCTCAGATGATCATATATGGTCTTGTTCTGAAAGCAGTGCTTCCTTCTATGTCTCTGTGATCTTCATTGTGAATGCAAGAGCATATTGTTTTTCAATCTTTCTATGTGACTGGAACTTTACATTCTCTATTTACTAGGAAAATATGTCTTTTTGATGTCACTGCAACTATGATGTTGTTGTTATGCCTAATCCTTTATATCACAAAACAAAAGAGGTTTGTGATTCTTTTTTGTTTATGGCTTCATGCCTGTGTATATTTGGACGTTGTCTTACTAGTGAGCCTCCTTTAGAATATTCTATGAGCACTTATTACTGATTATGACTGGTATATGTTGTACCCTCTCAATGAATGTGCTTATCCTTCTCGTTACTGTCTTGCATTCAAATGCAAATGAAAATAAACTCCATTATAATTTCATGACTACTACAACATACATCTGTACCTACACACTATTTTTTTTCAATGTTCTTAATTCATGATGTATTCTACCATTTTCCTGATGTTTAGATCTTCATCCATCCTTATTAAACCATGAGGCTTCTCATAACTACCTTTTGACAATGACTGCTAACATCATCTGTGAACTGCCCCATGTAAGGTTTGAATTGAATTTTATGCTAGTCATGCATTCTAAGGGAACTTTTTATAGTGATTTTGGTTCCTTCTATTCTATCCTTGAACAAGACAGTGAATATAATATTATCATGCCAATGATCAACATTTTGTGGTCTTTACGGGGATGAAGAAAATCTCTATGATGGAAGTCTATTACTGATTTGACTGTAATAGCACTTACCTTGCTTTTTAACACTGTCATAATTTCATGATTTACTATTGTAACCACCCTAATTTGGTCTTCTCTAACCATAGACCCTATTTTCTCTAAGTATGATCATACCCCTAATTATGTCAAGACAATTCTTCAATTTATTGGCATAATTCATTAGATCAAATTTAATCTCCTAAGTGATTTAATCACTAAATCAAATTAATTTCCTTAGCCAATTATATCAAAAAAATTCAATTAAATCAAAACATGGCTAAAGTAATTAATAAAAGGAATTAAATAAATCCCCAAATTACATTTCCATTTACAAAAAGGGAAAGTCAATTCCCTAACTAATGGGAGTAAAATCACTTGGATCACCTCACATGGATCACCAAAGATTCAATCTCCACCTCTCTTCCACTTTCAATCCTAACCTCTCATTCACCAAATTCTTCTATAAATAGAATGGATTTTAAGCTCAATGGGCCCCTAATTTGAGTTTTCAATTTGCAAACTTATGTTGCTAGTATTGATAGAGATATTCATGCATTTTAGCTTAAATCTTCATTGCATTGTTTTAATCTTCAATTTTAGAGTTAAAATGAACATTTCTTGAGCATATAGGCTAGTTTCATTTGAATCTTCCATTCTAAGTTGTACATGTCACTGATTAATGCATAATCTAAGGGTAATTATAGCATTATTCACACTCCTCTTAGATAGGAAGCAATAAGTCAGTTTTAGTATTTAATTTGATTGCTTATTCCTTGTTTTACACTAATATAATGACTTATTGAAGTGTTGTGTTGCAGCTTGCAGGATCCGCAAAATACACACACATTTATGGTGCTCACTGTGGGGCATAATCTCAGATTTTACCTCACTTTATTCTTCATTTTGGACTAATTTCTCTTCTTTGTTTGCAGGTACAGAGTTGCATTTAGCTATCAAGGCTCATTTTTGGGAAATAGGATTGTTTCAGGAAATAGGATCGCACCCTGGATATCAGGGCTCACATCTGGTGAATCTTGCATCATTTATGGTAAAGCATCACTTCTAGTTAATTCTATGTCACTTTCGGGAAAGGAAGTCGCATTTAGGGAAAATAGGATCGCATCTGGTTTTTGAGGTTGCAATTTGAAAAATCTAACTACTGATCCTTGAATGTTTTTTGTCTCTATCCTTTAAACAACCTAATACTTATTTGCAGATTGTTGTCTATACCTTTTTTCTCAAAAAGGGTGGAAAAGGAAATTGCTAACTTGTGTTTTGCAGATTTTTGATAGATTAACTTGGTTTAAATTATTCAAAGTTTCACATTAAATAAAAATTCTCATCATTTAATAAATCAATCAGAGGAGTATGCTCTTTTCCTTCAAGGAAAATTAGAAACTCAAAAGTTGATTTAGGACTTGAGAGGAATTTGGGGTAAATGAACAAGGCAAACATTTCATTGTATAATTCATTTTTGGGCAAGTAATTGAGCAACTCAAATCACTAAATTTTGTGGGACTAATTGAACAAGCTACATCGTTTAAATTCCCTTTTGTTTTGAAATTGAACAACACAAGTCATCTTAAATTTTGTGGGAAAAAGAACTTCATTGTCTAAATTTTGGGATATTGTAATTGAACAAGCAAAGCACTTAAATTTTGTGGGAAAAGAACAAACAAACTTTGCTTTTAAGTACTTGTGTTTTCATAATTTAGGAATATTTAAATCAAAATTAAGGTTGCTTTTCAATCTCACTAGAGGATTTTCTCTTCCTTCCAAGTGGGAGAATAAAAAAATTGACATGGGGGATTGAGTTGTGAGTGAAGTCGTTTGAGGAAAATAATATTGGTTGAAGTTCTTGTGGGAGAAAACGACATGGACTAGGAGAGTATGCTCTTCTTCTTTCAAAGAATTAGAAATCTTGAAATCCTAAGCTCGCCAATCCTTTATATGATTTTTAAACATTAGAGGGCCTACTGGTTGAGGGAAAAATTCCTGGGAATGACTCAAGTGAGGACAGGTTTATGCCAACCCTTCCAACTCACTATAAATAATTGCTTCCTTGTAGGATAAAACCTCAGAAGATGGAATCAGTTTTGTTATTGGAATTTTGACATCATTCCTTGAACATGCTTGGGTGTGTGTAGAGAGGAGCCGCTTGAATATTTCTTGTGAGACTACACACATTTGAGTACTCATAGGGATATACACCTCAATTTTGCCTTGTGCAATTCTATGGGAGACAATTTCAAATGGATTTCCCCATCATAATCAACAAATTATAGTTACTACTACCCGATTCATCCCCGAGTACCCAAATATATTAATTTCCTCTGAGAGACAACTATGCAACTACCCATTGTTTTAGATGTGACACTCTCCAAGCGAGCTAGAAAATACCAGATGCGAGCTTCTGATGAACCAAATGCAATTTTTGATATCTTGGATGCGACCTTTCTCCCTAAAAGCGAGGCAATATTGACCAGATGTGAGCCAGAATAATAAATGTGACTTTGTACAACCATATGCGAGCCAGGATAGACTAAAGGCGACTCTTTGATGTTTTGTCAAGTTTTGTCTAATTTGTTAAGTCTGTCTCGGAATGCATAAAGTTTGTCTGATTGTAGATTGTTTTTTGAGACTTTCCAGTGAGTAAAAAACATAGCATGTAGTCTTAAGAATTGAATTTTGTTTTTTGTTTGAAGGATTTATCTTTTTAGTGATCTTTTAAGCACATCAAGCAATTTTTCATTGTTAGGGGTGAACAAAAACATCCTTAATCCCTAGTGTCTAAGCATAGGATGAAAATATTTTCTTGTAGACTCAGGTACATTCTCAAATGCTAATCAAAATATGAATATCACCAAGAAAACAATGGCTCTTGTTATGATACCCTATTAGCTTACTCGAAATGCAAGTGAGGGCTCAAAATGATGAGTATCTTGGGGCAATTACTATTTGCCTTGCACAAAGAAGGGTACTTAAATATATTGATTTCCTCTGAGAGAAAACTATGCAGCTACCCATTGTTTTAGATGTGACACTCTGCAGGTGAGCTAGAAAATACCAGATGCAAGCTTCTGATGAACCAAATGCAAGTTTTGATATCTTGGATGCGAACTTTCTCCCTAAAAGCGAGGCAATATTGACCAGATGTGAGCCAGAATGATAAATGTGACTTTGCACAACCATATGCAAGCCATGACAGACTAAAGGTGACTCTTTGATGTTTTGTCAAGTTTTGTCTAATTTGTTAAGTCTGTCTCGGAATGCATGAAGTTTGTCTGATTGCAGGTTATTTTCTGAGACTTTCCAGTGAGTAAAAAACATAGCATGTAGTCTTAAGGATTGAATTTTGTTTCTTGTTTGAAGGATTTATTTTTTTAGTGATCTTTTAAGCACATCAAACAATTTTTCATTGTTAGGGGTGAACAAACACATCCTTAATCCCTAGTGCTAAGCATAGGATGAAAATATTTGCTCATAGACTTAGGTACACACTCAAATGCTAATCAGAATATGGCTATCACCAAACAAACAATGAATCTTGTTATGATACCATATTAGCTTACTCCAAACACAAGTGAGGGCACGTAATGATGAGTATCTTGGGGAAATTACTATTTTCCTTGCACAAAGATTAGGAAATCAAAGTATCTTTGTGCAAGGAAAATAGTAATTGCCCCAAGATACTCATCATTTCATGCCCTCACTTGCGTTTGGAGTAAGCTAATATGGTATCATAACAAGAGCCATTATTTTCTTGGTGATAGCCATATTTCGATTAGCATTTGATTGTGTACCTGAGTCTACGAGAAAATATTTTCATGCTATGCTTAGACACTAGGGATTAAGGATGTGTTTGTTCACCCTTAACAATGAAAAATTGCTTGATGTGCTTAAAAGATCACTAAAAAGATAAATCCTTCAAACAAGAAACAAAATTCAATCCTTAAGACTACATGCTATGTTTTTTAATCACTGGAAAGTCTCAGAAAACAATCTGCAATTAGACAAACTTCATGCATTCTGAGACAAACTTAACAAATTAGACAAAACTTGACAAAACATCAAAGAGTCACCTTTAGTCTGTCCTGGCTTGCATATGGTTGTACAAAGTCACATTTATCATTCTATCTTGCATCTGGTCAATATTTCCTCGCTTTTAGGGAGAAAGGTCACATCCAAGATATCAAAACTTGCATTTGGTTCATCAGAAGCTTGCATCTGGTATTTTCTAGCTCGCCTGCAAAGTGTCACATCTAAAATAATGGGTAGTTTCATAGTTGTCTCTCTAAGGAAATCAATATATTTGGGTACCCTTTTGGCTCCTTAGTCTGGTCCTATTGCTTTCTCTAGTCTCTTTGTTGCTATTTCAAAAAATTTTCACAAGTCTACCTTTCATGTCATTTTGGGCTCTTACAATTGGTCTCAAAATGTGTGGTTTATTCACTCTAAAAAACAACTTGATTCCCAACTCATTAACAAGGAATTATAACCCTTTGATGCTTGAGTCATTTACTTCCATCAAATAACAAACAATCCTTTACAACTTGGACACACTTACTTGGACAATTTGAGACTTCACTTGACACTATTGGGAAACTTTGGACATAGTTGAGATTCAACTTCATGGTTAACACAAGGTGTACCAAGTATCTTGCTGAGGAATCAGAAGTACCTCCTATATTGCTACATTTTCAACAAGGAGAAACATCTTGCAATCCCTTATTTGACACAAAATCACCCGCACCCGCAATGGAAGCTCCTAGAAATGAATGGAGTACAACCTTTGAGGAATATAACCATGACAAAAACCAAAGACAAGAAGATGATATTAGCGAGGAAGAAATACACATCACTCACCCTTTTTTTGACTTGGATAGTGATGGAGACGTACCTGAGGAAGAGTACAATAGACTCAAACAAAGTAGGAAATTCAAAAGAACATTGGAAAAGATAATTGGTGAAGAGAAAGAGAAATACTTTCTACATCTAGCATCCATTAGAGTGAAACTACCTAAAGATTATGATGTGGAAAGACTAAAGGAAAAAGAGATACCAACCCCTATCTCTATTCTCACCAAATAATTGACCTTGATGCAAGCCAAAATTGCAATACTCAAACAAGAGAAGGTCAAACTGACAAAGAAATACTCTTTGGACCACATTTGTCCATTTCCATTTGACAAGAGTATTAACATGATTCCATTTCCTCCCAACATGGCAAGGCCTAAATACACCAAGTATAAGGGAGAGACTGATCCACATGACCATGTGAGAGTTTTTTTCTCTAAGCATTGAGTACATGCTCGAACCAACATACCTAATGAGGCTATTTCCGGGTAGTCTAGGAAAAAATGCTATGGAGTGGTTCTCCAAACTCACACCTAAGGTGAAATATTTTGAGGAGTTGATACAACATTTTTTCCAATATTACTCCTACAATATACAACATGATGTAACCATGATGGACTTGTGTAACGCAAAACAAAGAACCGGTGAATCCTTTACACACTTTTTACAAAGGTGGAGGAAAATCTTTGCAAGGTATTCAAGAGCTATTCCTGAATTAGAAAAGATGAAAATCTTCATTAACAACTTGATACCTAAATTAAACTATGCTTTACAAATTCAAGATTCACCTATATTTGATAGGATTATCAAAAAATCCATCCATATTGAAGAGGTCATGGTTAAGAAAGGATAAATCACCCTTCAAAGTGATAAGAAATATACCAACTACAACAACAAGCCTAAGTGGTGGAAATAAAACAAGAATATTGTTAATGATGGAGTGGTAGATGCATCTAATGTTAATTCTAAACCAATAGTGTTTAATCTAACAAATAGCATGCAAGTGAACAAGGAAGCTAAGGTAACATCCACAATATCTAAAACAAACAATGACAACAACAAGAGTAGACCATGGACTTATAGACCTCAACGAACATTCAATCCTTTGGGTGAACCTCTTGAGACAGTTTTGAAGACACTCTTGGACAAAAAAGTTCTTACAATTCCCAATTCAAAACCATGGGAACCAGAGGTCAAACCAAAATGGTGGGATGATAATTACTATTGTGTCTTTTACAAGAACAAGGGACACAAGACCAATAATTGTGTGAAGCTTAAACATGTTATACAAGACCTTATTGAAGGAGGTAAAATCAAAGTGGAGGGACACACCACTAATGAAGACCATACTAAATTCAACAAACCATTCCCTAATTATGAGAAAGGGGAAGCTTCTAAAGGAAAAAGAAATGAAGTGAATTACGCCTACTCCAATAATGATAATGTGATCAACATGTTGGAAATTAAAGACGAATCAATCAATGTGATCACTATTAAAGGTGCTAAAGACACATCTTCACAATCAAATGCGGTAACTCAAAGTCAATCACAAGTCACAATCAAAGGACCTAGTTCCTCATCAAAACTAGAAACATCTTCCAAGGTACCTATTGTCACTATTCCCAAACCAACAACAGCAAGACAAACAGTTACCATTCCTGCAACAAACTATAACTTGGTGGATCAATTGTAAATATTCCCTGCTCAAATTTCTATCTTTGAGTTGCTTAAAATTTCCTCAGTGCATAGGGAAGTTCTTGAACAAGCCCTAGATTCTGCAAATGTGCCAAAAGACATTGATGTAGAAAAATTCCAAGCAATGGTAAACCATATCTCACCAAAAAAGTATGTCTCTTTTTCAGAAGAAGATGACAAGTCATTGACACATCTGCATAACCAACCTCTACACATTGAAGTCCTAATTCATAAATCCCATGTCAGACGTGTAGTGATAGATGGAGGCAGATGGTTGAACATTTGTACTCTCAATCTAATAAAGAAGTTGGGTCTCTTAGAACAAACCATTGATTCACGAAGTAAGATCACTATTAAAGCTTACAATGAAGAAGAAAGATCCTCTAAAGGACTCATTGTTCTACCAATCAAAATAGGACCAGTTGAAAGAAATGTGATCGATCTGTCAAGTTCTAGATCTACCCTTGGCTTACAAAATACTATTAGGGAGACCTTGGATCCATGAAATGCAAATAGTACCATCTACTTACCACCAGTGTATCAAATTCCCACATAATGGGGTGGAAGTAACAATTTTGGCAGATGCCAGTTATACTTGCAACAATGTTAAAGCATATAGTATGGTCCCTCATAATAAAGAAGTTCCAAAAGAGACGGTACCTGAAACTGCTAAAGACATGGTTATGAGAATTTTTGGAAAGACATTAAAACTTGAAGAAACTAGTATGGGAGAATACAAGCTAGACATGACCCTATCATTGATAGAACTTCCAGTATCTCCAAGATCTTATGCAAAACCTTCCTCATATTTCAAAAATACTACATCTAAAGAACCAGAGATTGACAAAGCAACTGATATGGTTAAAGCATCTACTTCTCAAGAGGATGAAAAAGAAAAAAAAGCAATCTTGGCTTGGCTTTACAAAGGAGAACCAAAAGAAAATGAGGTAAAACATATAGAAATATCCCCAAAAAATTATGGTAAAGGATATGACCTTCTCAAACAAATGGGATATAAAGGGAAGGGACCTTTAGGATACAAAGGAAAAGGACTTGTCAAACCTATACACATGGAATTCAGAAATACTAAAGACAAAACATGACTAGGTTTCAATAATAAATCTGAAAACCCTACTTCAAAAGATGGTCCAATCTTTGATGAAGGAAGTGATGAAGAAGAAGAGATAGAACTTGAAAAATGGACCTATGAGAGATTATTGCATATTGGTATCGAGTATCCAAATATCAAGGAGAAAGATATGTACCCAACTTTGAAATACCACAAGACACTCATGTTCCTTTATTGACACAAGCTATTATTCAAGAAGTAGAGGAAATAATAGAAGAATATATAGAAGTCCCATTGATAGAAACAAATCCTGAAGAAATACCCCCAAAACAAGATTCACATCCTAACTAAGGGCAGTTGGTCACAATTTCACATGTCCTAGCTTTACCACACTTTGATCTACAAGTGGCTAATAGGGTACATCAGGTAACTATTGCTGAGTTTCTAAATAGATTAGATGATGAAATAATAGACTCACATGATTATGAATGGGATGTCCTATCTAATGCTACCATGGATATTGAAGTAGATGTGATTCATAAATTGACACTGATATTTCAAAGAGGAGAGAGTTCTAACACTTCTCCTAACACTATTGTTGTTCCAAAATCATATGAGATATCATTACCTAGAATTCTTGATGAGGAAACTAGTGTTTTACTAGGTCTAGAGGACATTATGAGACTACAAGCAATGAGTTACATTTTGCTGAGAGAAGAAGAAGAAATCTCAACTAATGAGTCACTAGAGTTAGGTCCACATATTAACAACAACCCTATTAATGACAATTTTAACTCTTGATGATCTAAACACTATAGAAGTTGACTTAATAGAACATTGTCAGTTAATAATTTTGATGCTGACACGATGTTGTCCTTAAAAAACTTTGATTCATTATCCTTGATAAACCCTAACCTAATTTATTGGAAAAATTAAGATCCTAATCATATCATGAACTTCTCTAATGAATACACTTTGGCATGTTACCTAAATTCTTGTGAACCTTATCCTTCATCCACCAATGCAAGGAGCGTGAACATGTCAGAGGAGGATATCAAGTTTCTTAGTCACAAATTGAAAAATAAAAAGAAGAAAAGAACCTGATGGTGAAAACCACATCGTGGCAGTGTTAGATTCTAAAAAAGTAAAAATAAAAGATGCATCTGATGGTGAAAACCTCCCAGAGGCACCAAAATATGGTATTCTTGATATCCTCCCTGAGCACTTTCAAGAACAATCTTCAGTTTTGATAGAACCAAAACATCCGATTAACTTGGGCACAACTGAAGTTCCTCAAATTGTTCACCTAGCACAATCCTTATTAGAAGATGAGAAGATACAATTCATTGAGTTCCTGAAAGAGAAAATATCAACTTTGCATGGTCTTACATAGATATGCATGGACTAGATCCTAAATTAATAATGCATCATTTATCTATAGATCCTGGGATCAAACCCGTGAAATATAAACTAAGAAAGATGCATCCTCATGTTGCATTACTGGTGAAAGCAGAGCTATAAAAATTACTGAAAGATGGATTCATAAGAGTCATCGCTTATGCAGGATGGATTTCTAATGTGGTGCCAGTATCTAAAAAAGATAAATCTATCAGGATCTACACAGACTTTAGAGATTTGAACAAAACATTTCCTAAAGATGATTTTCCACTGCTAAACATTGACATGATCATAGATCTAACATCAATCTATCAAATGTACTCACTAATGGATGGTTTCTCAGGATAACCAGATTAATATTGCTCTTGGAGACCAAGAGAAGACCACATTCACATGCGCATGGGGAAATTTTTTCTGGAACGTTATGCCATTTGGATTAAAGAATGCTGGTGCTACATACCAAAGAGCTATGACTACCATATTCCATGATATGATACATAAAAACATGGAAGATTACGTGGATGATACATTAGCAAAGTCAAGAACAAGGACTACTCATATTAAAGACTTGCGGAAGATATTAGATCGCATGGAGCAATTTCAACTCATGCTTAATCCAAAGAAGTGTGCCTTTGGAGTTCAATCAGGAAAGCTACTAGGGTTTATTGTATTAGCAAATGGAATTGAGGTAAACCTTGCAAAAGTTAAAGCTATACTAGAAATATCACCTCCACAAAACATTAGTCAAATGAGGACATTACAAGGAAGACTCCAGTCAATCAGGAGATTTATGTAACAACTTGTAGACAGAGCACAACCTTTTACTAAATTTCTTCATAAGGGTGTTACCTTCAAATGGGATGGACATTGTGAAAATAACTTCAAAGAACTAAAAGAGTAATTGGCTACTCCTCATGTTCTCATGACACCCATTCATGAAAAGCCATTACTCCTATATATTTCAGCCATGGCTACCTCACTGGGAGTATTTCTGGCTCAAGAAGATGAAACTAAAAAGGAAAGAGAAATCTACTATATCAGTCGAACACTAGTATCTTATGAACTCAATTACAACATAATTGAAAAAGCTTGCTTAGCAATTGTCTTTGCATCACAAAAATTAAGACATTATATGCTATCACACATAGTAAACTTATTGCAAAGATAGATCCTCTAAAATACCTCTTAAGAAAGACAACATTAACCAGAAGACTAGCCAAGTGGGTTCTGATTCTGAGCAAATTTGATATCGAGTATGTGGATAGAAGGGCTATTAAAGGATAGGTCTTCACAGATCGATTGGATGATTCACCCTTGCAATATGATGCACCTTTGCTAATTGAATTTCCTAATGAAATAATAATTCTTTTAACTGAACATTCATGGAAGATGTACTTTGATGGTTCTTTCATGCAACAAGGTTCTGGAGCAGGAATTCTCTTCATTACTCCTCAAGGCTACAAAATTCCCAAGGAATACAACTTAATATTTTCATGCACCAATAAAATTTCTGAATATGAAGCATTAGTGAATGGTCTTAAATTGGCTATGAAATGGAATATCATAGAGTTACATGTGAATGGTGACTCTCAGCTTATTATTAATCAAGTAAATGGAGACTATCAGACTAAAGATGAAAAAATAATGCATTATAAACAACTGTTGAAGACCTGAAGAAGTACTTTGTCTTTGTCACATTCCAACAAATACCAAGAACAGAAAACAAAGCTGCAGATGATTTGGCTACACTGGCTTCCATGTTACAACTAGAAGAACATCAGTTCCGCTATGAATTCTTGGTGGAAGAACTATCCTACCCAGCTTTTGATACCCCTGAGTACCAAATAATTTATGCTTTGAACACCCAAGACCAATCCCAGTATGCCAAACTCAGTTCCTATCTAACTGACCAAACTCTACTTGATGGTTTATCAAGGAATGAAAAATGATCCTTAATTAGGACAACATCGCGTTATGTCCTCATTACTAATAAATTGTATAGATGAGGTCTTGATGGTACACTTCTTAGGTGTTTAGAACAAGAAAAGTTGGATCACGCATTGAAAGAAGTCCACGAAGGTGTATGTGGATCACACTCAAATGGATTTTCACTAGCTAAGAAACTGCTAAGAGAAGGCTATTACTGGCCCACGATGAAAAAAGATGCTATTCTATTTTAAAAAAACATGTCATAAATGCCAAACACATGGAAATCTCATCCATGATCCTGCTAGAGAACTCATACCATTTATAACACATTGGCCATTTCAGCAATGGGCCTTTGATTTGGTTGGACAAATATATCCTAATTCTTCAAGTGGACACAAATAAATCATTATGGCTACTAAGTATTTCACTAAGTGGGTCGAATCCATTCCACTAATCAAAGCCACTGGAAAATAGGTGGCTATGTTTATCTTGAACTACATTATTTGTAGGTATGAGATACCTTCTTCAATTGTAATAGACAATGGGGTCCAATTTTAAAACCAAGACACTGAAGAACTTTGCACACAGTTTCACATTTCTCAACATTGTTCCTCAGTTTATTATCCTCAAGGTAATGGACAAGTTGAGGCATCTAACAAGAACATTTTCAAAATACTACACAGAACTATGAGTAAGTCTGGCAGAGACTGGGATTTGCAATTAAATCTGACACTTTGGGCCTACAGAACAAGTATTAGAACACCAAGTGGAGCCACACCATTTTCCCTAGTCTATGACACTGAGGTAGTATTACCTATTAAGGTTGAAATCCCATCTTTGTAGGTATCTTTACAAGGTCTTGTTATTGATGAACAATACCGCATTGATAGGGTGAATTCTTTAGACTTACTTTATGAGCGCAAGCAATAAGCATTTGATCATTTGAAAGTGTACCAAAAATAGATGTCAAAAGGGTACAATAAAAAGGTCAAATCACAAAACTTTCAAGTGGGGGATCTCGTTCGGAAAGAGAATCCTAAGAACTGGCCAAATAGAGAACAGAAAGAAAAATTTGAACCCAACTGGCTGGGACCTTATGTCATTACTACAACTTTTAGGGCTGGAGCTTATCAGTTAGCTACACCTGAAGGATATGTTCTTCCTGATCTTTTTAATACTCTACATTTGAAGAGGTTCTACGCTTGATATCTAGATAGCAGAGCCCATGCTATGAAAATCTCAGAAAATACCAAAAAAAAGAAAAAATTGATCCTGAAGAAATCCAAAAATAGTGGAAAAAGTCCTGAAAAAGGTATCCTTGGTGAAAACCTGGTAGATAGGCACCTTGATACTACAAAAAAAGAAAAAAAGAAAAAAAAGAATAAAAAAATTGAAAAAGAGAAAAGTGCCTTGATGAAAACCTGATAAACAGGCGTCTTGGTAGCAAAAATAAAAAGATTTATCGAGTGGTGAAAACCTGGCAAACAGGCATCACTCAAACTTTGTGCTCTGTCTATCAATGCATTGATGACACTAAACCTTCATAATCACACCTGTGCTATTTTGTGACTCTGATTCCTTACAAATGTCCTATCCTTGCTTGGGCTTTGTCTGCATTTATGTCTTAGGAATAGTCTCATTCAAGGGATATCACTCTTTGGGGTGCCATCGTTCCTATAGATGCTGGGAGGACAAAGTTCATGGGTCTGATTCCTGTCGCATGGACATGGTGATTAGCCACTGTGGATGCAAGTATATGTTTTGATATTACCATGCTTGATGTTATTTCTCTTATCATTCTCTCTTAGAAGTAGATACTTTGATTAGTCACTTTATGCTTATCATCCATGTCATACTGATGTTTGAACTTATTCTCTTTGCAGGAACTACTCCATAGTATGATGCATGGTGGCATAAGTCGTGAACTATTTCTTTGACTAATGTGTCTTGGTCTATCATTGGTACCATTCTAAGGAGGTGTCGATAGAGACAAAGAGGAGGGAGAGATGGAGGTTGAGATGGAGGGAGGGATGGGGGACGAGATGGTGGGAGGGTTGGAGGTAGGGATGGAGGGAGGGTTGGAGGCTATGATGGAGGACGGGATAGAGGCCGGGATGGTGGGAGTAATGGAGGGAGGGATGAGGGAGGGATGGGGGATGGGTAGAGGTGATGGAGATGATGGATATGATCCTAGGCCTAGTGGTGCTGGTGGGAGGGTGAGGACTGGTAGAATCCATATCGACAAAGTAAATTGTATCCATTCTTATTCAGGGAAGTAACTGTCTACACATACCTATTTGTCTTTTATAGCTTCTTTTTTCATCATCTTTCTCTTATCGAAGTATTATCATTCACTCTCATATGTCTTGTGGCTTAATATTTTGAAATCCTCTTTTGCCTTGAACCATTTTCTTAAGACTCTTTTTTCGATAAAGAAATTTAAGCATCTGATCTTGTAACTTTCTCTCCTTAAAAACATGATGTAATTACAGTTAAAATGCTTTTGAAGTCCTATATGATGCTTTCATCTAAATCCTAATGGAATTACATGGAATTCTGCATATGACATCACAAATCTCTAATCCATATTGGTTATAGAAGCAAAAGATAAAATATATTATGTGGAGGATTAT
>MU220505.1:365273-404549 GCA_018584345.1 Thuja plicata | reverse complement strand
AAATCTATATATTGTGCCTTAAAAAATGACTAGGGTTATCATTGTTGTGTAAAAAGAACATAAGGAAGAAAGTTGATAGATATGAAATATCTCTTAGAAAATTTGTTATGCTTTGCAAATACGGAGGTGAATTTGAATAGGTTGATTATGGAATACATTATTAAGGAAGGTTATCTTAATACATGCTTTCTTATGAAGATAATAATGTTATTATATCCATAGATATTAATACACACTTTTGATTTCTTTTATAAATCATCATGACAAAATTTATATTGATAATATGTATACTTAATATGTATTTTTTATACCATTTGTTATTAACGAAGGACAAAATTTAAATGGTATTATTATTATTATTATTATTATTAAATCAAAACAATGTTTTTGTCAAAAGAAAAATTGATTAAAGTTATAAAGTTTTATATGATTATATCATTGATTGGATTCATCTCTATTTTTCACGATTGATATGAAAACCAATCTTATAACTATGGTTATTATCTATTTAAAGAAATTGATAATAAAACATTTTAGTATAATTGCCGATATTGCATTATGGTGAAAAAGAGATAAAACATTTTTGATTTACATATTTATTATTATATGGCATTTTAATATTAAAAGTTTGGTTGTTTATCATTAATAACTTGACTTTACGTGCAAAGGTGGCAGATTCATTTTTGAAGCCATTTTCTTCGATGTTGAAACAAGTTGACACCTACAAACAACATGGGTCAATGTGTATTCATCATTAATGATTGTATTTGGAATGTCAGTTGGAAAATGTTTACAGTCTACAGTGAACAACACAGCAAAGAAAGAGGCAATTCCAAACTTGAGCCTGCGGGGTTTGAAGTGTATGACGATGTGAAAGCACAAATTGAGGTGGAATGTTAGGGCATGGTTTCATGTCCTGAAATTGTTTCCCTTGTTACATGAGATGTTGTGGTTGCTGGGAGTGGAGGCCCATCATGGCGCATGAAAATAGGGCGTAGGGATGGAGTGATATCTCGACTGAGTGAGGCCTTGACCAATGTTCCTTCACCATTTTGTAACTTCTCACAACTCAAGACATCTTTTGTGAGCAAAGGATTAGATGTTAAAGACCTTGTTGTTCTCTCTGGTGGACATACAATTGGAATCATTTTTTGTCCCACATTCAACAACAGGTTATACAACTTCATAGGAAAAGGAGACATGGATCCTTCCCTAGATCCCGTCTATGCTCAATTTCTGAAGATGAAATGTAACAGTCAATAAAATATAAGAACTACTATAACAATGGATCCTGATAGCTCCCTCACTTTCGATAGCCATTACTTTATTAATCTCAAAGAAAAGAAGGGCTTCCTCTAATCTGATGTTGCATTACTGACAAATCCCTTTGCCAAAATGCTTGTTGATTTGTAGGTGAACACAGAGATTTTCTTTAAAAACTTTAGGTATTCCATGCAATGTATGTCTAAAGTCCAAGTGCTCACATCTCACACCATCTCCAATGCAGCAAGGAGGGTTCCCTGCAACCAGTTTTTATAACAAATGAATCAGTTTGGAAGTTTGTGTAGTTTTCCAACCAAATGGCTAATAGATGTAATCAAACATGATGAGAGATTTGTAAATGTAGTTTAAAAAATTGCTAGTTATAGGTTAGTTTAAAATGAAAAGGTGTGATGATCCAGTGCAAACTTTCATTTTTATATTTATATTCAATCATAAATATGCAAATGGACAGAAGAATTACATTGAACAAGATATAATGACCGATGTTGAAACTATGGATTCGTGGGTTGTGATGAAATGAAAGATAGTTTGAGTTTGAAATCTGAATGCAAAGATCCAATACGTCTTCTTAACAAGCAGAGATAAGTCTGTATTTTTCTTCTATTGTGCAATAGTCAATTTTTGTTATTTTCTTTACAATCAAGTCCTTCAGATAAACAAATCGACATTTTTTAAAGTGATAGTTTTGATTTGCGTATATTTCAATTTAAGTTTATGTTTTGTATATTCAATTATTTATTTCTCATTTTCGCATGGTTAAAATCTTATTGATTAAAATATTGATCAATTAGTCTATCATTTGAGAAATAATATTAAATTGAAATACTTTTAAACTTTTTTAGTTATATGTACATATTATTACGCCTTTAAGGTGATAAGATTTCATTTTCAAAGCCGTCTCTAAAGTTGAACGTAGGATTGGAGAATTATCGACTCTATTTGCCCATTATTGAAATAAAGCACTGGTATTTCTTGTTAATTGAATTCGGTATTAGGTTTTATTGTTTCAATTTTTTGAATTACTCTTTTATTTCATCTAATTCAATTCATATTTCAATCATATCATGCAATATTAAATACATTACATTTCATTAACACATATATTTTCAGTTTTGTGATCTTATTAACACATTGAGAAGCAGGAGTTGAAGTAATCAATTATCCATTATAGGAAACCTCTAGAAGACTTTGAAGACAAGTTTTAAAGTACAGGCCCACCAGCCTTGGTTTTGTGGAATCAGAATTGTAGGAGGTTTTTGAAACCTTGTTCGTTGGCAAATCGATTATATCTATCTTCATTGGATAAACAAAACTCGTTAGAAGTCCAATCTATCAAATCGGTGGGTGGGTTGGGTTGGAGTTGGAGGAGGGATTAGAGGAGGAGGAACCTTAGTTGTTTAGGAGAGTGCATCCTCACATAGATGCCACTTTTCTAGAGAGGGATGAGGAGTGGATAGTTTTCGAGGATGTGGAGATTGCAGATGTTGAGATTGAGGAGGTAGGATCTAGCTCATCTACTAGGAGCAACAGTACTGGAAGTAGTGAGAGTAGTGAGGAGGGGTTGGGGATAGCGATGAGGAGGGAGATATGGATGTTGTTATGGGTGGGATGGACAAGGATCCATCAGAGATGGAGAGTTTGACACAATAGATATCTGATCTGTAGGATAGATTGACTGCATCTAAGGCACGAGCCATTGCCTTGGAGAGTAGGGTTACAATAGAGGAGGCTAGGGATACTGCAGTTGGGGCCAGGGAGAGACAAGCTTGTGTAGATGTGAGAGCTTATTTGGATAGTGGACATGATTTATCATTGAGGGATTCCCATGATTGGCTTTGGAGATTAGGTCATGAGGTCGGGAGGGAGATTGAGTATTGGCGCAGACATTATAAGGTGACTGTTCCTTCTTCCTAGTGAGTACCAAGCTACACAACATAAAAATAGTCTAGTAGGGCCCAACAATCCTAGAGCAGTGGTATTGGAGCTCCTAGTCCACAATAGAGGGCTGCACCTAATATGCCACCCCCTCGTCCACCTGGTGGCAAGGGTGAGGGTAGCTCTTGTTGAGTCTATGGACTGTCCATTTTGTATCATGTTGTACCATTTTTTTAGTGATGTTCCATTGATATAATTTGATGCTATACTGATGATTGTATCTTGACATACTGATATTTATTGACATACATGTTGATCACCTTCTCTTTGTTCAGACTTGTGACTATTCATTGTACTTAGATATTGAGATCTATATGAGATGCAACTTATGATTCTATATGATGTGTAGTTGTTTACTTGCTGTGTGTATGGTTCATATGATGATGCATTTATGATGAGATGTATGCAACGTGATTCTATATATGAAGACTCTTAGATATATGATTTACTTTCCTAGGATACTGACATATGTATGTAGGATGGTGCTTTTTGAAATGTATGTTTATATGATGATGTTTATGGATGAATTTTGATTATGATTACCATGTATGCAGATGGTTTTTTTTTGTTTTCTTATGCAAATAAATGAATGAATGCAATATACTATGTACACAATATATGAGTAATGTATTTGTTAGTTAGAAAAAAGTTAGTTGGAAATTATCTCTGGAATTGATTGATAAATATGGAATGATAGATAGGATGGGTGACCCAAGTCGTAGCCGCGTTTCCATTTTTTGTCATTATTGCACCTTATTATGAAAACCAAAGAGCAGTCAATGCACCTAGATATTGCTCATCTGGATACCACTATGATCTCTTGATAACCAGAAGGAGTAGAGAGATTGAATATAAAGAGAACCAAATACACTCAGATATTAAACATCTAGATACCTCTATGTTCTCTGATTTGAAAAGAAAGAGATCCAAATGCACCCAGATATTGACCATCTGGATACCACTATGATCTCTAATTTTGAAAAGAAAGAGAACCAAATGCACTTAGATATTGACCATCTAGATACCACTATGTTCTCTGATTTGAAAAGAAAGAGAACCAAATGCACCCAGATTTTAACCCTTTGGATATCGCTATATTTTTTGATTTGAAAAGAAAGAGAATCAAATGCACCTAGATATTGACCATCTAGATACCGCTATGTTCTCTGATTTTGAAGAGAAAGAGAACCAAATGCACCCAAATATTGACCATCTAGATACCGCTATATTCTCTTGAGTAATTCAAGGTAAAAGAAAAACCAAGATAAAAATCCAATGCACCTAGATATAGACCATCTGGATACCGCTATGATTCTATTGGTAAGAAAGAAAGAGAAAAGACGTAGATGAAAATCCAATGCACCCAGATACAGACCATCTGAATATCGCTATGATTCTATTGGTCAGAACAAGCAGATAAAAGAAAAGGATTGTCCACTTCTTTCCCAGGGTTAAGCTTAGATTGTGAAACTACATGGCTACCAGATAAGTGACAACACCTACCGCATTTATCCTAAATCATCATTTCCCCATAATTGAAATGAAAATTCCACAAACAATAATAAAAGAAAATAAGGTTTGATACATCATAGCTACTATTCGTACTTAGTGGATCCTGGAGTTGTAATCACCTAAAATGGTCTAACAAACCCATGGCCCCCTTTTCTCAAATATTTGGTCTTAATAAATCCTAAAAATCTAAAACAATATTGCTAGAATCTAAATTATTGAGCATTTAATCAAACTTGCTCATATAATTTTAATCCTAACTTGTTGAATCAAATAATCAAACATCAAAGCCTAAACCCAAAAAGCATAAACATTGAGATAAAATCAAAAAGTCCTAAGTCTTAAAAAGTGAACCCATTCATACATGGGCATGCACTAAAAAATCAAATAAAACAAAATAAAAAGGAGAAAATTCCAATTTTGTCTTATTCTCCACAAAGTTGACCAATCCAAATCACTTCTTCATCTCACATGGATTGAGAGGAATTGCATCTCCACCCTTGATCAATTTCTTTTGCCTCTTAATCTCAACCACTCATTTCTTGGAATCTCTTATAAAAGGGATATCTCCCTTGCTCATTCATAACAAGAAGATTTGGAATAAAGTTATTATGCTATTTTCATTCTAGAGCTCTCTAGTGCATTCATAGTCATTTACTTTCAATAGTAGTTTCTTGCATTTCTTGCATTGTTAGCTTTATTTCTTAGCTTAGATGGAATTCTAGTTTCTTTTATAGCTTAATATAGATGCATTTTTCTTCTCATTTGGTAGCTTAATCTTGCATCTTAGTTCTATTCCTCATAATGTTATGCATTTAGCTTGCTAGTTCAAGCATTTCCATTTTCAAGCTTGAAAGAGAAAAGTATGCAAATCTATGCATCTTGCTCCTTCTCTTTGTATTGAATCTTCCATTTTGGAGTAGTCAAGTCACTGATTTCTCTATGTCCAATCTGATGGACAACTATGAGAATCACACACGCTTCAATTAGGAAGAAATAAGCCAATTTCAAGAGTTTTTAGTTTAGTGCTTTGAATCTCATGTTTTACTAGCCTCTTGATATAATGGTTTATTGAAGTGTTTGGTTGCAAATTTTGATCACACATTCTACCACACACATTTTTTACGCCCACTGTGGGGCAGGAAGTTGCATTTTGCTCCATTTTCATGATTTCTTGCATATTTTTGATGAAACTGTGCTTTCTATCATACCGTTCTCTGTTCTCTGTCGTATGCCAAATTACAGATTGGTACTTTTTCGTCTGGCAGTAGGTATATTATCATATGAACTTTTATTTCCTATCTTTTTTTGTATCAGAGCATTAGATTTGTCGTATGAGGTTTTGTGAGACTCTGTTTCATTGTATGACATCTGCTATATTGTCATACGAGTTCTGATGCCAGTCTGTATTCTGTACTTTGTCATTTGAAAAAAAAAAAGAATTTCTAGGGTTTCTCTTGAGCTAATTTTTGCTTTCTGATGTTTTGCATATCTTCTATGGTCTTTTTACTATTTGTTTTTGCAGCCTAACTATTTTTTTGCAGAATTTTTTGAGGAAGACTCGCTTGACAAAACCACATTTTCACACTATTTTGATACGACTACTAACAATTTTTGCTTGTACGACGCTGGCCAAAGGAAATTTGAAATTACTAATGGTTGTGTTTGCAGGTTGCCTTTAAATCACATCAACCAAATGATCATGCTTGTTAGCATTTTCTTTTATTTCTTAGGCACACAGATTAACTAGAGAGATCTTTTTTGTCTAATTTGAAGCAAGTGTTAGGGGAGTATGCTCTCTTTCCTTTTTGGGAAGAGACAAAACCTAGACTCACTTGTTTTGTATTAAGCAATTAAATCTTAAGGAAAGAACTTAAAGCATGTCTTGTGTGTGTGTGGAGAAAACGTTACTAGATAGGAGAGTATGCTCTTTTCTCCTTGAGGAAAAATTAGAAATATAGACTCCTTTTTGTCACCAATCCATTTAATTTTCAAGTTAAACCTTTAGAGGGGCTGCAAAGGGAGCAATCTCTTGGGAACGACCTAAGTAGGGAAAAAGTGGACCTGGCTACTTCCACCCCACTATAATCAAATGCTTCCTTCAATCCAAAGAGAGGGAAGACTTGACTATTTCTATCTCTAATGATTTCTCACTTGTAGGGCCTTGTTTCCCCAGTCTTTCTAAGAAAGAACTACATTTTATTGGGTGCTTGTAGGGCCATCTTAGTCTCAAGCTTATTTACAAGACTACAAGGGAGATACATTCAACTTGTGTAGGGCTGAGAGGTCTCAATCTTGCATGCAAGACTATACATTTTGGGTGCTTGTATGGCTATATGCCTCAATTTTTCTTGCAAAACTAAAATGAGTAGTCATCAATGGATAAACTTACTAAACACCTTTTAGATAGAGACTACCCGATCTACCTCCAAAAGTATCATAATATTTGTGCAAGGATTGATCCAAGTGGACTTTACCATGATCACCCCAAGATTTTACATCCAACATATGTATTTCCAAGGATGTTTAAAGCATGAATGTGGCATGGGGGGGGCTTATGCGTTTCAAGCATTGAGTCTCTTTCCAAAACCCACAACGTGCCTAGTCCTGGTAAAAGCCAATATCACTTTGTGTGAGCCGAAGGAATATCAAGCGTGGGCAAAGATTGTGATACTAAGCTAAATTGACTATAGGGTAGAGAGTGTTTGGTTCTTCATACTTTGTGTTTTATGTGCTTGTATACCTTGAAACTTGACATATCCTTCAAACAAAAACACTTTTACAACATACAACAATAAACATCAAGACTTTCACCTCAACCATTAGATGAAATTATCAAAAATTCTTATACACAAGTGGAAAACTATCCCATAGTCTTTTGTCATTTCATTTGTCATATGATAACAAATCTAGAGGGCAAAAAATTGTATGAGGACTCCTGTATTGTCTTTTGGGAACCCCTCTATTATTGTATGAGACCTGAGTTGAAATCAGTCCAACATTAAGATCTTTGTCATTTGGTCACATTCTTGCAAAATAGCTATCATATCCTGTCACAGTATTTTCAACTTTCGAATCTGGTATTTGGGTTTGTCATTGTCTTTTGTCCTAGCTTCTTGCAACTCTCTCAATCATATTGGCTCTTTTCTCTTGGTTCTCTATCAACTTCATCACAAGTGTCATCTAAGTAGGTGTTCTGACCTCAAACACATGATACCTTGTACAAGTTCAACAACCAAATTTCTATTTCTCCATCAAACACATCCTTTAAGATTTGACATTGACTTGACAACTTGATCCTCTAGAGATTTTCATCACATATTGCTATACATGGTCCAAACCAGAAGTCAAAAAGTTGATCTTGAATCCAAGGGAAAAGATATAGACAAATTTACTCAAGACCTATCCTCTTGTCAGAAACCCAAGACAGATCACGAGATCTCACATAAGGACACTTCAAATCCACAACTGACAATACCATTATTCGACTCTTCAAATTTGGTTGCACACAACATGTCAACCATGCCAGCCTACAATTGGGGGTCTCAACATGACCACCACAGTCAGCATACTAGTGCTTCTTCTTCCATAGAGGAGCCCACTTCTAAATAAATTAGGAAGTGTCAGCAAGATAAATATTTTCAAAAGATGATGCAAGCCATCATGCAATTGGACAAGGACAAATATTTTATGCATCTAGCGTCAATAGGTGTTAAGCTTCCACCTGATTTCTACATTGAGGGACTCATACAATAGGAAGAGGAGTCACCTATCACTATCCTCAACCATCAACTGCAGGATATGAGATGCAAGTTAAGGGAACTCAAGAAAGCGAAGGAACAACCTCCTAGAAAATACTCATTGGAATCCATATGTCCATTCCCTTTTGCTAAATTTTTTCACATGCCACCTTTTCCTCCAAAGGTTGAAATTCCCAAATATAATAAATACAATGGGGAAGGTGACCATCAAAACCATGTGAGGAAATTTTGTGCTCTTTGTATGGAGTTTATGCATGAGAAAACATATCAGATGTGACTATTCACGTGAAGCCTTAGTGGCCAAGCCTTGGAATGGTTCACAAAAATCACACCTGACATACATACATTTGACAAGCTGGTACAAAAGTTTATTCAACACTGCTCTTACAACATATTACACATGGTCACTATGCTCAACCTTTGCAACACCAAGCAACATATGGGCGAACCATTTGTTAAGTTTCTCCAAATATGGAGGAAGATATTTGCAAGATACCCTAGACAAATACCATAATCAGAAAAGATTGAAATTTTCATCAACAATCTGGTTCCCAAGATGAACTACACAACACAAATGCAAAAGCACACCTCTTTCAGTGACTTGGTTGACAATTCCATGAGAATCAAGGATGTTCTTGTCAGAAAAGGAGATCTTACTTTGAATAAAGACATTAAATCTTCCAACAACAATAATAATAAGGAAAAGAATAAGTACTGGAACAAGAACCATAACGTAGTTAATGAAAGTGTAGTTGACTCACCCAAGACTAAACCCAATGAAATAGTATTTAATCTTACTACTAGCGTACAAGGTGCCAGGAAAAGTTTGGTTACTCCCAACACTTCTAAAAACACTAAGGATGCTCAGAAAGATAAAGCACCGTGGATCCCTTGACCCAAATGAAATTTCACTCCTCTTGGAGAACCATTGGAAGATGCACTAAAAACATTGCTTGCCAACAAGATCATCAAAATTCCCAACTCAAAACCATGGGAACCCAAGGTAAAACCCAAGTGGTGGAATGACGATCACTACTATGAGCTTCATAAAAATAAAGGACACTGGACACACGACTATATGAAACTAAAGCATGTGATACAAGATCTAATTGATAATAAAAATATCACGATTGGTAATCATGGCTCAAATGATGATCATAAGGTATTTAAATAGCATTACCATCCTATGAGAAAGGAGAATCCTCAAAACTCTGGGAGCCATGGTAAACTATACATATACCAACACTAAAAATGTGATTCACATGCTTGAACCCTCTGACAGATCTATCAATGTCATTATCATTAAGGATAAGGAACCTAATTCTGCTAATGTGGTTACTAGAGGTCAATCCAAGGTCACCCTTAAGGGAGTGAGATCCATATCTAAGAAAAATGTTGTACCAACAGACAAACCTTCGTCATCAAAGAAGGTTTCTACAAACTACAACTTGATCGATCAGTTACAATGAACTCCTACTCAGATCTCTATATTAGAGTTGCTAAAATTATCACCTTCACAAAAGGAAGTCCTTGAGACTACTCTTTTGGAAACCAATGTTCCTAAGGACCTTGATGTTGGTCAGTTTTAGACCATGGTTAACCATCTGACCTCTCCTCACTATTTTTCTTTCTCAGAAGAAGATTAAAAATCCCTTAGTCACCCACACAATCAACCTTTGCACATAGAGGTTTTGATTCACAAAATTTGGGCTAGGCAAGTTTTGATAGATGGAGGCGCTAGGATAAATATTTGTACCCTCAATCTAGTCACAACACTAGGGTTTTCTAAACATACCATTGATTCTTGAAGGAAGATCACTATTAAGGCATACAACAAGGAAGAGCGATCATCCAAGGGACTTGTGGTACTCCCCATCTGGGTAGGTCCTATTGAAATAAATGTCATGTGCCAAGTGCTTGATTTACCTCTCACATACAATATATTTCCAGGGAGACCATGGATTCACAACATGCATGCGGTCCCTTGCACGTATCACCAATGTGTAAAATTTCCCTACAATGGGGTGGAAGTGTCCATTCCGGATGACAACACCTACTATTCTAATACCTTGAAATAATCTGACAATATGGTCCCACACAATAAGGAGGCATTACAAAATTCTGAGGCAGCTCAAAAGGCACTAATGAAAATCTTTGAGGCAAAACTTAAGATTAACAACAAAAGCATGGGATAATACCAACTGACTTCTCTTCCTACTTCTCCCCAATCTTATGGTATGCCATCCCCATCTTTCCCACCTTCGAATGGTAAACAAGTATAAATACATGAGGGAACTATAATGGTGAAGGTATGAGTGTCTCTTTAAGAAGAGAATGAAGAAAAGGTTGTTCTTGCATGGTTATACAAAGATGAAGAGTAAGATAATGAAGTAAAACATGTGTATATTTTCCCGCATAAATATGGGAAAAGATATCAGATGGTGAAACAAATGGGTTATAAAGGTAAAGGACACTTGGGAAAGGACAAAGGTCTTTTAGAATGCTAAATTTTGAGATCCCGTAGACAAGACTGGCATGAGATAGCATGAGAAAAACATCCATCCTTCTCCTAAAGACAATAATCCTAGTAGCTCTCACACAAATACACATGATACAGATACTCAGGATGAGAATGAGATCACTCCTCTCCCCTTTGAACAATTGATGTGTGCCGCCACTAACAATCCAACATATAAAGGGGAACCATATATCCCCTCATTTTATAGATCTTCGTTTGAACCAAATGGGTCCAGTGTTTCAAATATTCTAGAGATATCAACTCACGGGTCAGACATGCACCTAGAAACAAAAGATAGACATACCAACTGGGGGAAAATTGTCTTCACCTCTCATGTCCTTGACTTACCACATTTCTCAAATGATGGGGTGCATGCTGTTGAAGAGGCCTATCCTTGTGCCTCTCAAAACTCAGAGGATGTTTCCACTCAGTGTGGAACAGAGTAACAACATGAAAATAGTAATCACCTAAGTGTCCCAAGGCATCTCTATCACTTTTTGGAGAGTAGAGATCGTGCTCCTACCCAATTTGATTATGGGAAAGATAATACTCTACAAGAAAAACATCCTAACCGGGGGAAAACTATGGCTCCTATACATGTGTTAGATTTACCTCACTCAATTGAAATGGACTCTAATGAGTATGAGTGGGAATCCTTCTCTGATGCTACTATGGATATTGAAGTAGATGTGGTTCATAAATTTGCACCCTATGTTCTACATGAAGACAATGTTCACACCAATGAGCCTCTTAGTGAACATCTTGAACCATAACCCGTTCTTATTCCAAATGATGACTCTAAAGAGGAGGACAAGCCACTTCTTCCATATAACACAAACTGGAACTTTGGGAGAGAACCCCAGAATTCTCTTGCGTTAGCTACTCAAGATTGGGATTTTGATAGACACTCTAGTCATGCTTCTGCATCAACTAGTAATAGAGGTAATCATGCATTCACTAATCACATGAATAATCTTGAAAATGAACGATGGGCATAGTGGGATCATGAAATAGAGGAAAGTGATGACACTTGGGATCTTAGATACCTTCAAGAACTTGACATGGCTCCTCCACCCTGTATCCCATTTAGGATAATTCAAGTCATGACTATGAGTGCCTTTTTAGAACATGTGGCTACTCGAGAAGCATGAGAAAATACTAACCCTTGGTCAAACAGATCGAATCCTTGTACTACCAATAATGAATCTAATAGAAGCATTAGGATGAATCTTAGTCTAGGAAACCCTTCAGAGAGTGCTATCACAGATCTTCCCTTACCTGTTGAAGACCATGATCTAGATAACTCAGTGCTATCCTTGGAAATTTTTTAATCCCTACCTCTCATCCATCATGAGCTCATTGAATGGAACCCTAATGTGCCCCTAGACCTCATTTCTACTCCTAATGACTACACCTTGGCCTATTACTTGAATGCCATTGATCCCCTCACCTCTTCAACCAATGCAATGAGCATAAACATGATAGAGGGGGACATCAAGTTTCTCAGCCTAAAGAGAAAAGACAAAAAGAAAAAAAGGTCTGATGGTGAAAACCACTTTGTTGTAGTATCATAACAAAAAATAGTAAAAATAAAAGGCGTATCCAATGGTGAAAACCTCCCTGAGGCACTTGAGGATGGGGAACTTGATCTCCTCCCTAATCACCTTCAAGAAAGATCATTGGTACTAGTTGAGCCAACACAAGTAGTGAATCTGGGAATGAAAAAAACACCTCAGTTCATCTACCTAGCACAATCTCTATCTAAGCAATAAAAGCAAGAATTTGTTCAATTCTTCATGAAAAAGAAAATAAAATTTTCTTGGTCCTATTCAGATATTTCAGGATTAGACACAAACTTGATTATGCATCATTTATCAATTGCTCTAGGAATCAAGCCAGTTAAAAAAATCTTCACAAAATGCATCCGCATGTGGCACTATTAGTCAAAGCAAAATTAGAGAAGCTTTTTAAGGATGAATTCATTTGTGCTATAGCTTAGGTTGATTGGATTTCTAACATTGTCCCTTTAACTAAACATGACAAGTCTATTCGATTTTGCATAGACTTCAGGGATTTGAACAAGGCTTGTCCTAAAGATGATTCCCCATTACCTAATATTGACATGATTGTGGATCTCACGGCTAGTTATGAGATGTACTCACTAATGGATGAATTTTCCAGCTACAATCAGATAAGAATAGCTCCTGAAGATCTAGAGAAAACCTCTTTCACTTGTAATTGGGGCACATTTTGTTGGAACGTCATGCCTTTTGGACTCAAAAATGCTAGAGTGACATATCAATGAGCTATGACCACTATATTCCATGATATAATGCACAAAAACATGGAGGAATATGTGGATGACACCCTAGACAAATCAACAAGAAGGGATACTCACCTAAAAGATTTAGAAAGGATTCTAGATAGAATGGAACAATTCAAGCTTAGACTGAATCCTAAAAAGTGTGCTTTTGGTGTAACTTCTGGAAAGCTGTTGGGATACATTGTTCCAGCCAAAGTAATTGAGGTTGATCCTAAAAAGGTAGAAGCAATAATGGACATGAAACATCCTCACAACATTAGTCAGGTTAGGACTCTATAAGGAAGACTTCAATCTATTAGAAGATTCATATCCCAACTTGCAGATAAAGCACAACCGTTTACAAGAACATTGCGTAAAGGAGTTACATTCAAATGGGATGAAGGATGTGAGAAAAATTTCCAACAAATCAAGTAGTATCTAGCTAATCCACCCAAATTAATGGCTCCTATCCAAGACAAGCCTCTTCTCCTTTACATCTTAGCCACTGACACATCCTTAGGAGCTTTGTTGGTGCAACAAGATGAAATGGGAAAATAAAGGGCCATATATTACATAAGCAGAACCATGGTGTCCTATGAGCATAACTACACTATTGTTGAAAAATCTTGTCTTGCTGTAGTTTTTGCTTCTCAAAAACTAAGACATTATATGTTGGCACACTCTGTTAAGCTAATCACTAAAATAGATCCTCTCAAGTAACTGTTAAGCAAAGTAACTCTCACTGGGGATGGCTAAGTCATAATATGATTCTTAGTGAATTCTACATTGAATACATTGACATGAAAGAAATCAAAGGACAAGTTATTTATGATCATCTAGCTGATGCTCCTTTGCAAGACACATGACCACTACTGATAGAATTTCCTGATTAAGCTATTTTTCATCTCATAGAGCATACCTGGACAATGTTCTTTGATGGGTCCTTTACACAACAAGGAGCCGACATTGGAACCCTCTTTATCACACCACAAGGATACAAGATCCTAAAAGCTTACAAAATGATGTTCCCTTGTACCAATAAAATTGTGAAATACGAAGCTTTAGCAAATGGTTTAAAAATGGCTATCAAATGGAAAATTACTAAATTACAAATCTATGGTGACTCACAACTGGTAATCAACCAAGTCAATGATGAGTACCAAACAAAAGATGATAAATTACTACCGTACAAATGGATGATTGATGCTCTTAAGAAATAATTTGTATTTATTACTTTGTGATAGATATCGAGAGAAGAAAACAAAGCAGTCGATGCTATGGCCACCTTGGCCTCCATGTTATAGCTTGAAGAGAATCACTTTCATTATGACTTCCTAGTGAAGAAATCCTCTTTCCTGCCTATGATTCCCCAGAATCCCAAGTCGTGTGCTCCCTAGCAGGTGTCAATTCTTCCTGTTACACTCATATCTACTCTTACCTCCAAAACCAAACCCTACCAAATAACCTATCCAAAAATGAAAAGTGAAACCTTATAAGGAATGCATCCCGTTACTTGATCATGGCTAATGACATGTATAGAAGAGGTCTTGATGGTACTCTCCTTAGGTGTTTAGAACACGATGAGTCTAAGCACACACTAGAGGAAGTCTACAAAGGTGTCTGTGGATCTCATTTGAATGTTCTTTCGTTGGATAAGAAACTCCTATGGGAAGGTTACTACTGGCCCTCTATGGAAAAAGATGCCATATATTCTTCCAAGACATGCAAAAAATGCCAAAATCATGGTAACCTAATTCATGCTCCTACACATGAGTTGTTATCTTTTATTACTCACTGACCATTCTAGCATTGAGCCTTTGATCTGATTGGGAAAATCTATCCCTCATCCTTTGGAGGACACAAATTAATTATAATAGCCACTAAGTACTTCACAAAGTGGGTTGAATCAGTTCCTTTGATTAAAGCTATAGGAATGAAAGTATCCATGTTTATCCTCAATTATATCATCTATAGATATGGCATTCCTTTATCCATTGTGAGAGACAATGGGGGGACGTTTAAAAATAAAGACATGGATGAAATTTGTGACAAGTTTAGAATCACCCAACACTGTTCTTCTACTTACTATCCTCAAGGGAATGGACAGGCTAAGGCCTCACACAAAAATATTCTGAAGATCTTACATAGGATAGTGAGTAAGACTGGAAAGGACTGACACCTTCAACTCAGTCCAGCCTTATGGGCTTAAAAAACCAGTATTAGAACACCTACAGGGGCAATGCCATTTTCCTTAGTATATGGTGCAAAATCTGTATTTCCCATTGAGACAGAAATACCCTTGATCTGAGTCAATTTGCATGGAGTCATTACTGATGAAGAATATCAGATTTCTAGAATCTAGGAGTTATAACTACTTGATGAATGTAGAAAAGCAACATTCGACCATCTGAGGGTCTATCAAAAGAGAATGTCTGGAGGATACAACAAAAAAGTGAGACATAGAGAATTCCAGGTTAGAGACTTTGTGCTTAAAGAAAATCCAAAAAATCAATAATGCCATGAACAAAAGGGGAAGTTTGAACCCAAGTGGCTAGGTCCCTTTGTGATCACCGCAACATTTGGCTATGGGGCCTATCAATTATTAACTCTAGAAGGGGATACCTTTACTAATCCCATCAATACTCTCCACCTAAAGAAGTTCTATGCTTGAGCATTCTCATTGGTCAGTAGCATGTACATATTTACGATCCTGAAAAAATATCAAAAATAGAAAAAAAGATAAAAGTCAAAAACATTTGGAAAAGGTCTTGAAAAAGTGACTATCTTAGTGAAAACCTGGAAAATAGGCGCCTTGATAGGTCAAATTAAAAAAATAAAAAATAAAAGAAAATAAAAGAAAAATACAAATTGAAAAATACAAAAAAATTAAAAAATCAAGAAAATGTGCCTTGGTGAAAACTTAGAAATAGACACCCTAGTCGAAAAAATAGAATCTCTACCAAGTGGAGAAAACCTGGTAAACATGCACCACTTGCAACTCAATGCTCCATCTATCAATGTGTAGCTTGGTTCATCTCATCTTTGGGATGACCTTCGTGCTTTTCTAAGTTATCACATCAATCCAGTCCTTGCTTCACTAATCGAAGCTGTCTTTAGGTCTTGTATAGGCCTCCTTTTCATACCATGTCAGTCAACCTGTCAAGTCCTCACAATTAGTCTCCTTTTCTGGACAGTTTTCCACTGACGTGCTAGTGTTTCTCAACACCTTAATCAAACAATGTTTCTCAACACTCCCTTTTGGATAAAACTGTGTTTCTTAGCAGAACATTGGATAAAATGCACACAATAACACATAAACAAACCAATATGATGGTATTCATCAACACCCACATCAAACAAGTTAAACAGACTAAACGATTGTTGACAATTTTCATGAATGTTGTCTGTTATCAATGATTTCCTATGTTTTATTTGATTTCTTCTTGTTGGTGTATTTCCAATGATCTTTATGTCAAGATAGTAGGGTGTATGTGATAAGAGATTTTGCACTTAGGTGGATCAGCCACACATCCCTTGATCCTACTCTCTTGAAACCATAAGGTGAGGTTGGTCCTATCTCCTTGTCTGTTATTCTGCTTGTTTCAACAACAACGTACTCATGGTTATCTTGGCTCCGAATGCCTTGATATTGGTGTACTTTTGTTATATAAATTAGAAACAATGTTCAAGTCATCTCAAATCTTGTGCCTAGATGCTTACATTTGTTTCTCACATCTATCTGATGAAGAGTCATATTCATATTCTTATGGTTCCACTGGTACCAGTAGGGATTTTATCGACTCTAGTGTCCCAAATGTCCAAATGATGAAAATACTGTGACTAAGGAAATTAGTGATTTGAATCACATCATAGGTTGAATTTATAGGCTTGCATGATAGCATGGTAACATACTCCATCAGAAAATATAAAAACACAAAGCTATTCCTTTAACCAGTTTCTCCTCCAAACCTTTGCTGACACAATCAACTGCATTTCATTTCATTAAGGTTATTCATCTGCACGCCAAGGTTCAGTAAAAAGAGAAAGAGCATGACATATATTTTGGCACAAGATAAACAAAACACACACATAATTTACATTTATCATCTATGATCTAAGCTGCAGAAAGCATGCAACATCAAAATATCGTACAGTAACAAGATATATGACAAGTAATAAAGACAAGACAATATATTACGCACCAAAAGGATCATATATATATATATCAAGTATCTCAGTATATACAAAAAGATGTACTCTCATAAATATCAAGCAAAAATGTGCACCTTTGGTGCAAATGAATCATGTACAATCCAATAGATCTCACAAATCAAAATGGGATAAGATAGAAGGGGGATGATAGAGTCTCACTTCCTCCCTTGCCACCATCAGGCGGTGGGCGTGGAGGAGCATCTTTTGTAGGTGGAGGGCTGCTCCCTTAGATCATGCCAAGTACTATGCATACGTCGACACCTGCTGTGCCATGGGAACCACTGCAGTGTATGCTGCTACATAGTAGGCCGCCCTACTAGTCTAAAATGTCACCTGGCTCTACAAAGCTTGAACTCTCTCCTCGTGCCTTACAATCACTTGATCCTACTCTATAATCTAAGACTGGGCTACTACTAGCTATGTCTGAGAGGCTCATAGTCATGTCCTCAATGACCTAATCACATCTTGACCTATCTGTGTCTCTCTCTGAGGTCCCTCCTGCTCTGCAGCCTCTTGTGTCTCTTGACATTGTCAGACTACTCTAACTACATCATCTAGTCCTAGGTCGAGCTGTGTGTCTCGCATCTCCTTCTTTGCAACCTGCATGGCTGGCACCTGTCCTTAGATCGACCCTAGGGTGCCCATCTCCCCACGATCTCTCTATCGCCCTCACCCTGGTGTCCTACTTGTACTAGGACCGGTCTCTGCTCCTGCTCTTGAATGAGTAGGAGTTCTCTATGGTGGTCTCTGAGGTACCCTCTATGGTGCTCTTTGTGGAGTGATCGATGCATCTACCATAGGTTCCTTCCCTGGGACATCCTCATCAATCCTAGGCACTCTCTCTACTAGATCTATAAATCTAGGAAAAGGATACTGGGACAGATGGTCTTGATACTCTGGAGTGACTCCCGCATCTGCCACCCCCTACAAGTACTCCCACATCGAGCGATTGAGCTTAATGAGCTCCTGTGTGCATAACGCCAGTGATAACTTGTGTAATGACATTTCAACGCTCAATATATGTTCTACAAAGATATCTACTTAACAAAAGATGACATGCAAGACAAAATCTTACCTGCGAGACCAGCCTCTGTATTCCTCGTCAAGGAATCAAGCATAGGAAGTGTACTCTATAGAGACACTCTAGACATGACCATACTGCCTCAACACCCAAGAGAGTGTGAATCTATCTATCACTAAAGATGTCTTTCCCAAAAAGGGGAGTGAAACAAAGAACTCTCTGCGGACTATCTGCCACTCAGCCCAAACCTCTACCTGCAAATATGGTTTCTATGTAACCAAGCTCAAATCATCAAGATGGCACCTCTAGTAATCCATCTTTCTCATAAAAGGCTAGGTTATGAAACCTAAATACCTATAGACATAGGGCTGTCCACCCTGCCATGTATCTATTGTGATAGTTCTCCACACTAGGAGATGCTCCCAGGCCCATATCTGCAAAACTACAACTCTTGCAGCCATACCTCAGATATCCCTATAGGTAATCTCATGCATATCATGATACATCTATGCCAAGAGTCACTAACCCCAACCAAGCTTCTTTGGATGAGTAATCAACCTCTCTAGTATCCGAGCCCAACTGCATATGAAACCCTGCTCTGATCAGTCTGCCATTAAGAAGCACCTGATGAACCCAACAAGTATGCACTCTAAAGGCCACTGCTCTCCATAGCTCTCTACCAATGTATCCCAGGAGATGGATTAATCTATGATCAATGGATTATGAAACACTCACTCTAATTCCCGTACAATGACTAAAGGCATGGAATCATACTCCACCCGCACTCCAACAAAAGGAATCCCCAAAATCCTATAAATGTCCTCAAACGTGATAGTCATCTCCCCTATCGGTAGGTGAAATGTGTTGTCCTCATTATGGAATCTCTCCACTAGCATGGTCAACATCCGTGGTTCACCCTAATATCAGGAATCAGGAATATGTGCCCTCTTATCATCTGATAAGCCACAAACTAACTGTATGGTGGTTGGATAAGTGGATCTAAATTGAATATCAGCCAACTACACCTGCATTAAGACAAAAAATAGAAACAACATGAGTATCAAAATTAAATCAAAGTGAAAACACTAGAACATAGTCAGACAAGCTATCAAACAGGCTACTAAGCAAGATGAACACACAACTAGACAGTAAAATCAGGAGAAAAATGCCTCTGTTCCCATATGACAAAAGGAATAAATTATTAAATTGGCCCCCAAAGTTCATATGACACTATATTACAGGTCATATGAAAAAAACAATACCATATGACAGATTAAATGATATCAAGCGACGAGAGGGGCAGTGATGAATATTGTCGTGCAACAGGTGGGTTAGGCTCATGCGACAAATCCAATGCCTTCATGTGAAAAAAGGATTTTTGGTAGATTTTCATACAAGCCCTTTCACAGGACCGTATGAAAAACCATGGGTAGATGGAAAAAATGTGCAAAAAGATGAAAAATTCAACCAAAAAATGAAAAATTTGCATACAAGGATGAATTTTATCGGCTACTTACAGGTGACGGGTAATCTCTGGGCTATCTGTGCCTCCGCATACACTCAAAACAATGAGTAGAGACTAGGACCACCATTTTTTCTCAGAGAAGCTTGTCGAAACTCAAAAGGAAGATGGTGAAAATGATTTTAAAATGACCCCTCCAGGCCTTATATAGTAATTTGACCTAATTTTCAAAGTGCTCCTATGGACATGAAAACTACACCGTTGGCTAATCAGATCGCTCTGAACCCATTTTTGGGACCAAAATCAAAATCTGATAATGTTTTGATCCTCAAAAATGCAAATTAACCTACTTTTCACAAATGCAGTTGATTGTTGCCACTTTCCTCACAGGATTCTGATTCAAGATTCCTTTTGATCAAATTTCTTGCATATTTCCCTCTTCAATTCAAAAAGTCAACTTAAGTCAACCATAGTTAGCATTAGTCAACCTTAGTCAACCTTGGTCAAACTTGGTCAACTAGACCTTAGACAGGCTTGTACCTCATATCTCAATTCTTTTTTGATCTATCGGGCTTGTGCCTCCCCTCCTTTCAATTTCATTCTTGAGGGGGCAGTACCATTATATCAATAATTTGATTCACACCAACAAGTTCAATCTCTAGGGGCATCAGGCCCTGACTCAAATCAAAATCAATCAAGTGATTCTCATCACTGTGTATCTAAAATCTCAAAAGCTCTAGGGGCATATCAGATTCATCGTAGCATATCAATCTGAGAACTCCCCTCAATCTGGTAATTGGCTTCATCAGGATACATATCAAGTTAATTATCCCAATCAATGATTTGAATGGAAATCAGTCTCATTGCACCACATCAGGTTGGTTCGTCATTTGAACAAATCTTAAATCAGGAAATCTTCTTGGAGGACAAACATTCTATTTCATCACTTCACATCAAACTGGATGCTCAGACTCTTTCATTAGTCTTTTCTCAATCAAGCCCAGAGTTGAAATCCTTAGATTTATCCATCAGTATTTGCTTGATCAAGTCCAAAGCTAATATCTATAAAATCTCTATTGATCTTTGTCCAATCAATCTCGGAATCGGTACTATCAGTCTTCGCTCAATCAAGTTCAGAGCTAATATCTTCAAATCCCCAATCGATCTTTGTTCGATCAAGTTCAGAATTAGTTTTGATCTGTGAGATAGTTTCATCACTTCATATCAAGATATTCCCAGATCCAATCAAACTTCAAATGTTCTTTGACCTAATGTGTTCCCAAATCGATCACACATTTGTCAAAGAGGGGAAATGTAATCACCTAAAAATGGTGTAACAAAACCATGCCCCCCTTTTCTCAAATATTTGGTCTTAATAAATCCTAAAATCTAAGACAATATTTCTAGACTCTAAATTATTGAGCATTTAATCAAAATTTCTCATATAATTTTAATCCTAACTTGTTGAATCAAATAATCAAACATCAAATCCTAAACCCAAAAAGCATAAACATTGGGATAAAATCAAAAAGTCCAAAGTCTTAAAAAGTGAACCCATTCACACATGGGTGTGCACTCAAAAATCAAATAAAACAAAATAAAAAGGAGAAAATACCAATTTTGTCTTATTCTCCACAAAGTTGACCAATCCAAATCACTTCTTCATCTCACATGGTTTGAGAGGAATTGCATCTCCACCCTTGATCAATTTCTTTTTCCTCTTAATCTCAACCGCTCATTTATTGGAATCTCTTATAAAAGGGATAGCTCCCTTTCTCATTCATAATAAGAAGATTTGGATCAAAGTTATTATGCTATTTTAATTCTAGAGTTCTCTAGTGCATTCATAGTCATTTTCTTTCATTAGTAGTTTCTTGCATTTCTTGCATCATCAGCTTCATTTATTAGCTTAGATGTCATTCTAGTTTCTTTTATAGCTTAATATAGATGCATTGTTATTCTCATTTGGTAGCTTAATATTGCATCTTAGTTCTATTCCTCATAATGTTATGCATTTAGCTTGCTAGTTCATGCATTTCCATTTTCAAGCTTTAAAGAGAAAAGTATACAAATCAATGCATCTTGCTCCTTCTCTTTGCATTGAATCTTTCATTTTGGAGAAATCAAGTCACTGATTTCTCTATGCCAATATGATGGACAACTATGAGAATCACACTCACTTCAACTTGGAAGCAATAAGCCGATTTCAAGGGTTTTTAGTTTAGTGCTTTGAATCTCATGTTTTACTAACCCCTTGATATAATGGTTTATTGAAGTGTTTGGTTGCAGATTTTGATCACACATTTTACCACACACAAGAGTAGCATAGGGACGTAACAGTGAAAGATAGACTAACATCCATCTGACGAATGACCTATTCAATAGTTTATTGTTCCTTGATTTTCTTGATTCTCTGATGCTTGATTGTGTCTAGTTTCAGGAATGGATGACTCATGTAAGACTAATCTATCTGGTGTTGAGCGTATCCATCACTATGTAAGACAATTGATTTTTATGATTGATTGATCGATTGAATTTGATTTCTTGGATAGATGATAAAGCTGTGTCATATGGGCTCAATGCTAATTTGAAAAGCTCATGATTTTGACATTGATTGATTGGATTGATCGCCATTCATCTTGTTGATAATCAAGATGGTTTTATTGCTTGAGATTTTGCAATATTTGATTTTTTTGATGAAGACTGATTTTTTTTAGGATATGTTTCTCTTTTTAAGAGTTTTTTGATGACTTTTTAAGATTTTTAGGGATTTTTTAGGACTTTTAGAATTTACCCCTAGTGTGGTGGACCAGTACAAACCTTGGGTAAGTGTTAATTCTTAGAGGGGATTGTGCTTTTGAAAATAGCTTGGTTAGCCAGTCTTACATGCGTGGAGCTCAAGCTTTTGATCTTTGGAGTTCATTGATGGCGAAGCGGGATTTGAACACTTGGTGCCTATTTGCCAAGTTTTCACCAAGGTACATGCTCAATAGTGCATGTTTTCTAGATTTTCACTGAGAGAGAAAATTTGTTTCTCTTTACTTTTTCCTTTGTTTTTGATTTTTTTTTTGTCGCCAAGGCGCCAGTTTGCTAGATTTTCACCAAGGTAACCTTTTGTAGTTTTTTTTTTGATTTTTTTTTAAAATTTTCTGGATATGTAGACAAATGCCTTAGCCTTGAGACCTCAAGTGTAGAACCTCTTGAGGTCCACATTGTAGATGTAACCTAGGATTTGATCTCCTTCTGGTGTTGCCAGGTTGTAAACCCCACTATTACAAGATGTGATGATGACATTAGGTCCTAGCCAGTTAGACTCAAACTTTCCTGGTTTGACTCTTTCTACTTGGTTCTTTTGATTTTACATAAGTATGAGGTCTCCTACCTCAAATGTTTATGGTCTTACCTTCTTGTGGTAGTTAATTCTAAGTCAATTCTGGTAGCCTTGTATGTGACTGAGTGCAGTTTGTCTTCTCTCATCCAATAATTCTAGTTCACTGGGTCGTGCCACTCTATAGCCTTCATCTAAAATGAGGTTCTTCAAAGAGATTCTTAGGGTTGGGATTTCCACTTTGAGGGGTAGGAACACCCCTGATTCATATACTAGTGAGAAAGGAGTGGCTCTTTTAGGTGTTCTCACACTAGTTCTGTATGCCCATAGTGCAGGACTAAGCTGTAAATGTTAGTGTCACCCTGATGCATTGGCTATTTTATTTAAGATCTTCAATATGGTTTTGTTTGTTGCTTCATCTTGACCATTCCCTTGGGGACACCTTGTTTGATGCCAAACTTCTCACAAAGATCTTCAACATCTTGATTTTGGAAAAGTGTAACGTAATCTGTTAGTATGGTTTGAGGAATTCCATAACGAGAGATGATGTTGTTGAGTATGAACATAGAAATCTTATTACCAGTGATGTAGGTGAGAGGAATGGCTTCCACCCATTTAATGAAGTACTCTATTGTTGTAATGATGTACTTATGTCCATTAGATGAGGTTGGTGTAATTTTAACCACTAGGTCGAATCCCCACTTAGAAAATGGCCATTGATGTGATTGAGTTCTTGGTATGGTGCATGAATGAGGTCTCCATGAATATGACATTGTCAACATCTAATTTGTACATATTTGTTGGCATCTATTTCTATTTTGGGCCTGTAGTATCCCATTCAGATGATATTCTTAGCTAAGTTATTGCCACCTGTGTCAGGACTATAAATTCCTTCATGTACCTCATGTTGGCTTCTTTTTATGTTGTAAATAAAACAATAACAAAATCTTCTCCTTATGAATGTCTTATAGAGGAGCCACCTCCAAATGTTTGTACATGCAAGAAAAGGACCAACTAACAAGCACTCTCTTAATACTTCTACTCTTTAGGTCCTGCTACACCAAGGGGGGATACCCTGCAATACCTTCTGATATGTCTTATAAGGTACTATCAAGCAGTAATATCACAATGACTCAACATGACCGGGATATACTAGATAATTGGCTAATTTTCCATTGAACATCAACCATGAAATGGAGCATGAGATAGGAATTTATAACAAACTTACACAAATGTAGAATTAATGGATTTTAAATGTTTGCTAATAGGAAAACACAGCCAATGTGAAACTAGATATGCAATAATACAAAACTTATCTGCTTTAGATTAGTGCTTTATCCATTGGGTTATATTCTAATCTAGATACAATATACTGAAATTAATGTTCACCAAATATTTCAAATCACAATACAACTATCCCAAACCCCTACTACTAATAGAATCCTTGTATGTATCAAATAAATCTATGCATTAATCAGAGCCTAATTTAATTTGATCCTAGATCAGAACTCTCAAATTAGTACATAAACACACAGAAAACTATGCTAATGAATCAGCAAATTCATAACTCACATGACACATAACATAGGAGAGATTGGAATCTGGATCTTTGTATTAAATTCATAAAATCTTATTCTAGTATACAAAAAGTACTTAGAGACAACCTCTTCAATAACTTGCAAAAGATCTCTCAACTTTATTTATGACTTCTTACACTATCTAGTACAAATTATACTATCTTTCCCCTCTTGACTGAAAAATTTACAATTTTTTTACAATAAAATTTTTCTAGCCCTTTCCAATGATCTTGGGAATCCTTTTATAGATTAGGATTGCAACAAGCTTTAGATAATTTGGAATAAGGAAAAAATAGCTAATGGAGTGATAACCATTCTTGTTAAAATAGATATTTGACAAATTTTGTCACTTCACCACTTGGTATTTGCAATTGCTTCAAAGTTGTTTGACATGAGCCATCTAGAGTCTATTGTGCTTGATATTGGTGATGTAGGATCTTCACTTTACCTATATCATCCAATCTATTAGGCATAATCATCCACTTGCATGTTGTCACCTTCTTCTAGATCAACTATTGTGTACTTGTTCTTCCAAGAGGTATACACCTCATCACTCAGCCAGTTGAAACTAAGGACCTCATCCTTTCTGATGTTAATTTCCCTCCAAGTGACATTTGCCTTTTCAATTTCATGTGACCAAAATACAAAAAATGCTATGGCCTTACCAACTATCTCAACAATTTGAACAAAAAGCAGTGTGCTTTCCAGGGTGATTATGCTATTTGTTCTAACTGCCAATGCTTCATTAATCTGTCGATGCCATAATGTTTCATCTTTTATATCTCCATTTTTCTTAAAAATATTTGGAAACATTTCATACCGGTCCTTTGAATATTCATTTCTTAAGGCCATCAACTTTCTTATGACAATGCTCCTTCTTATATACACGTGCATGAGAAATTTGACACATTTATGAGTGCCAGTTAAGACAATGTCAACACTATTCTCTTTTTTGCAAGTGGTGTGGAAGAATTTCAATTCTCCTCTCTTTCCTTTCCATTTGTTCACTATTTGATCCAAATTGTCTTTATATGCATTGTATTCATTCAACATGCTGACAATTTTCTTCCCTTATGAATAAATAGCAGTGGGAACTAATTCATGGGTGCAATGCATGAGGGTGTTGTGTAGTTTGTCTACATATTTTTGTTTCACCCATGCCTCTACTTCTCTGAAAGATGCAAACTGTTCAACCCATTCCTTCCTTGACTTCTCCAGCTCTGTTCTTTCAACAATCAATCTTGCTTTTTCTTGCTCCAACTCCTCTAGTGTGGTTGGGTTTGATGGTGCAAGGAAAGGAGGCTAAGTGATGATTGGGCTTGATGATGATGGATGATGAGGATCTTGTGTGATCATCCTCTAAGGAACAAACTGAACTATTTATTTTCCTTCAAGGATTGAAATTATATTATCCTTTTCAATGGATTTGATCTTCTCATCCTTATAAGCCTGCATGAAAATTTCATACTTTTATGTTAGGATTTTGAATGCCTCTTCTTGTTTCTCAGCCACCTTTAAACTCAATTTTGCAGTTTTCAAGGTAAGGTTAGCTGCATCCACACTTTATGTATCTGATACTCTTCTTACAATAAGGCTACCTGCATGTTCAACCTGATTATCTTCATCAGATACCTTATGGATTTTCTTTTTCATATGCCACATGACAAGGGCTGCATGATCTTCACTAAATCTCACTCCCTTGGATGCTTTTCTTGCCTCTTTCTCATAAGCATAAACAGTCTTTGTTTCCTTTTTCACAACATCAAAGACAATAGCATCTGCAATATCCCACTCTGGAAGTATCAGTACTCCTTCCTTCCTGACTAGTGCCCTTCCTTCCTCAGGAGTTATCTTTTCAAACTTATATATCATTTCTTGTTTGACTTCATTTTCATTCTCTTCCTTACTCCTTGTAGGTTTCTCATTATGTTTTTGTTGGCACTTTTCTTTAAATTCATTTATGTGGTTTCTCCATAAAAATGTAAGAATGCCCTAGCCTTGACAAAATTATCATCAGAAAGAAATTCATTGCTAGCTTGTCGAGTCAAGGGATCCAGTTACTTTCCAACATATTCTGCAATAGTTAGATCTATTGAAGCTTTGGAACTTTAGACACCCCTTCTTGTAGTTCTTGGGCTGTGACAATTATTTTTCCAGCATCTCCCATTTGTAAAAAATGTTTTGCTACTACTTGATCATCAATATAGAGTGGAGATTGGGAAGGAGAATATATATTTTCCTGTTTTTGTTGCTGTTTTCCTTCCATTCTTTGCCTCTTGGGGGATGGAAATGATTTAGTATGTGGGTCTAATGGCCTCTTCCCCTTTGGTTCCATGGTCTTCTCAGCCTGTGGCAAGACTGTGCTATACCCTCTTCTCTGGCAAACCATATATTTCCCCGGGGGAATATTTTTGATAGGAGCTATCCTTCTCATCATTGCCTTAGCCCTTTCTGGCTCTGTTTTTTAAATATTGGCCCTTTTCTAATTTAGTGCCTGCATGATATCCTTAAATATCTCCATTAAAGATTCTATCTTTTTGGCCCAAGGCTGAAATTCCTTCAATGGGTCATACAACTTATCAAAATGTTGCACAAAATCTAGGCTCTTATTGTATGCCAGCCATTTTTCCTTTTTTATCTCATGCTCTATCTGATCAAAATCTTTTCTGATTATGTCCTTAGGGAAATTGAATTGGTGGTTTAGCACCAGAAATTTTGTTTTTCTTTGAACATATCTTTAATGAAAGCTTCAGGGTCAACACATCTTGATACTGTAGTACTTAGATGGTAAGGGGCCATATATTTATCTAGGTGTTTCCACCCTCCCTTTGTAATAATAAACTGATGGGATGCTGTGATTGTAGGAAAAATAGTTCCTTTTCCTCTTCCCGTTAATGCTTCCTCCTACAGACCTCCAATATGTCTTATTATTTTGGCCAATCCTAACTTGACAAGTACTCGGTAGGGTAATATATAAGGGATTCCCCTGAAACCATAAACTCTAAAAACTGTTGACACTGGGTAGAGAATGACATCTCCCCAATTATGCACTATTTTCAATTCTGGACTATATTATTTAGGTCTCAATAATTTCAAGAGTGTCAAAGGCATTCTGGGATCATCATTCAACAACAATTCCCTAATCCTAGTAGAAAAAAATCTATCAAAATTTATGTAGCTTGCCTCCTTGTTGTCCCATGACGTGTCTACATTCCATAGCTGTATTGACATATCCTCATCATCTTTGACCTTTGTAAATTCCATCTCCCTTTCACAATAATCTGCCCCCTTGTATAGAAACATATGCATTAGGAGGGAATACCATGTGAAATGTCTAGTCACCTTGCTGCTCTGGATGTCTATCAATCCTCCATGTATCAAGTCTGCGAGATATGGAGCAAAATAAAAAATTATGGCCAAATGGGGTTACAAAATTTGTACTATCATGAACATGTAGTGGATGGGAATTTCCTTCTCTTCATCATCCCCACAGATCTGACATAAATCCCTATATACTCCTATGGCCTTTGGGGTGAAATAGTCTAACTTGAAAGGTTCCTTGGTTCTTGGCCCTACCATGATCAAATCCCCAATTTTGTTGAAATATTCTTCTAACGGTCCATTTCTCAGATAATCCCTTTGTGCTTGATACACTTTTGTGAATTCTTTGAAATCAATTTTATCCATTTGGTTATCCTCTCCACTCAACTTGAATACTTCCCTAATTTCTTCTGTAGTTATGTTTACCATGACTTGTCCATTCTTATCCTTGACTACCCTGGATATCTTGTCATACCTGTCTTCTATTTGCATAAGCATATCAATATTCATGAAAACCCCAGGCACCACTAACTTGCCCACATCAAATTTCCATACATTACTATTAGGAGCAAAAGCATTTCTCTGGCCAAAAAGTACTCTGAATAAAGAAAAACCAGTCATTCCTATATTTTCATCCCTAGCCCATTGTCCCAAATCATACAAACCCTCACCAATTTTCAAACGTGGACTCTTAGGGACCAGTTCTTTGATTTTTGTCGAATCATTTGTCGACCTAGTTAATTGTTGCAGTAGGTCATCACATACATTTCTATCTTGATAATTCACGTGGCCCTTGAAGTCTCTCCTAGGTGACATCTTGAATTTAAGGTCTTTATAATCTAATGATTTAACAAAATTTTTGACAAAATATAATAATTGCAAGCCCTAATAATTCTTCAGATTTAAAAATTTAGACAAAACTTGCACCAAAAATTTACCCACTCTGCAAACAACTTGGATGTTAAAATGTGATCACTGCAACTTTCTTTTGCTCCACAAATTTAATAATTATGCTAATAAAGAGTTGAATGATCGAATACATAGCAATCTCGTCACTTCTAAGCATTAAATTATTACCATGGAAAGCACACATTCACTATTACTTCACCTGAGTTCAAACTCACATAGCTAACAGTCGCTAAAATAACTCCTTTGAATTATGACCGTTGATCTTGACATCTCTTCTTCACATTGAACAACTCACAACAAGTCTTTTACAACATCCATCTCCATGGATATGTGGAAGAATGCCGCAATCCCTCAAAGCTTAATCTTCAATCACTTTCCATCTGAGGCTTTGTGCACACCGTTAGATCTTTTTTAAGATGCTAACCCTTTATCTTAATGCTGACAGAGGGTCCCAGCTCTTAGGACACGCATCTACATGGTGCGTTCCCTTGATGATTAAAGGTTGATCACTTTATCCCTCAGTCTTTATGCCATCCATCCAAACTTGTATGATCTTTAGTGTCTTTAAAAAAACTTTATGACCCGCAACTTTGATCTCCTGGGACACGTGGAAACACATCACAATGCCTTAATGGTTAAAATCATCTCATCTTTTATTGGAGGCTTCGCGCCAACCATCTAATCTTCCTTAACCTATCATTCCTTTACCCAACCGGCTTTATATTAACCGTAGTCTGCAACTTGCCTGGATGGACATGTGTCACATTGGCACAATCCCTTAAAGGTTAGCCTTTGGTCATCTTATTATTGTGGGTTAATGGTAGCCATTAGATCTTTTTGGAGATACTATGTATTTACTGAATCTTTAATCACCCGCCAGACCCACTAGACACCATGTGGTAGCATGATGCATTCCTTTAATGGCTATTGTATGCACATCTTCATCATAAGTCTCCAGGCCAACCATCGGATTAGATTTGACATATAATTGATTTAACTTCATCTGCTCATTCATGTTTGGGCCCACTAAGGACACACATCACCACGATGCGATCCCTTGAAGTTTACTCACCCGCATCTTTGGTATGAAGGTAATGAGCGAGCCGTTGGATGAAAAAACATCTATGAATATCCTTTGATCTATATCTCCACTGTATCCGGTCTTGCCAAAGACACGTGGAAAAATGTTGCGTTGCCTTGAAGATTAAAATTTGACCATCTTCTCATTGCGGAAATGCATGAGCCTTTGGATGAAAACACATTAGCTCGACAGATAATAATTTAATAAAAACTTGCAGACTTTGAACTTAGGAAATAATAAAAGACCATGACGTTAGGATAGTCACAAACTTATTGAACATGGAAATATTTTTAAAAGGACACATGCAAGACATGACTTAAGTGGCAAAAAGTAACATAGAATTATAAACCACTTTGACGCTTAGGGTTTTAGGACCAAATTTCACACTTTGAGACATGAAAACAAAGGTTTTTTAAGTATCCTCATAAGGCTTCCTTGCAAAACAAACTAGGGACTCATTGTTTGAATTTTTTTTAAAAATACCTAACACCTCGTACAAGGCATGACATTCCAACAGTACATGCCCCAGGCACATGTAAAGGTAGTTTTATGTTGGTCTTCTGGTGCAATCCTTATTTGGTTATACCCTGAGAAGTCATCCATAGGTGATAACATCTGATGTCTTGCTGTGAGATCTAATATCATGTTGATATTTGGTAATGGAAATTTTTACTTGGGACAAGCCTTGTTTAGATCTCTAAAATCTATGCAAATGCGAATTTGACCACTATGCTTGGTTACTGGCACTAGATTTGATGTCCAGTCATGTATGAGATTGGTCGTATGAATCCAACATCTAGAAGTTTCTTCAACTTTTCTTTGATGAGTAATGCAACATGTGGGTGCATCTTCCTCAACTCTTACTTGATGGGTTTGACAATTGGTAACAAGGGTAGATGACATAACACAAGCTCTGGATCAAGGCCTGGCATGTCTATGTATGACCATGTAAAGTTGACTTGTCTTTCTTTGAAGAAGCTTATGAACTTCTCTTGTTCCTATGGAGTAAGTGATTTTTCTAAGTAGATATTCTTTGGGTTCTTTTCATCACCTAGGTAGACTTCTTCTATCTCCTCAATGAGTAATGTTAAATTTTCCTTTGTCAAGGGGAGGAGGTCCTACTTTCCATCTTCTAGCACCTCAGTGAGGTTTTCACTGGAAGATACATCATTTATTATCTTTTTGTCATTTTTTTGTCAGTAAGTGCCTTGCGGTTTTCACTTACTGACAATTCTTTTTTCCTTTTTGACTGGAAAGAGGAGCTTCTTCCCTGAAATAGGCTAATCTGTCGAGGTCAATAGAGAAGCCTACTTTATGGTCCCCTGATGGCATGCCTTCTCTAAGTCCCATGAAGTCTGTGATAGCCTCATCATTTTCAAAGAGATCTATATTAGGTTGTCCTTGTTGATCCCATTCTATTAGTTTAGGACGTACTAGACAAAGGTCCTTGTGGGGGGGATGACTCTGTTTAGATAAATGGGACTACGGTGATAGTTCCGATGAACTTGGATTGTTATGTGGACACACCACCTAAGAAATTTGTATCAATATGCTTGTCGATACATGGTTGGTCCTCTATGGTTAGTTGGTTGAATAATTCGTCAAGGTGTACAGTGCTAACTGACCGAGGGGAATAGTGTGGGATGATAGGTTCAGAATGGTGGAGGGATCTCCACTCGTACTCATGGGAATCTATTGCACTAGAATTCTAATTAGATGTCTCACTTGCCTCATTATCTTGGATATATTGGTTAAGGTTTAATTGGGAATAAGAGGTTCGCTCTTTAGATGGAAATTAACCGTTGAAGTATATTGTTGATTAAGGCATGTTCTGGGTTTTTCCCCCTGTGTAACTCTGCTACTTGTTCTTGTTCAATGGGTATGTCTTGGGTGATAGGACAGGTTTTTTTTTCTCATAGCCTAACCCTCTCTTATTTCTTTGGGTTGGTGGTAAAGACAGTTCCATTAGACCTTGTTGTCTTTCCCCTAGACCATTCGTACCATCATACCCAAAATTTTGTAGCATTGTGAAGCCGGTTCCATATGTTTGCACAGGTATGTGTGCTTAAGTGTGTCTTGTGGGTCTTGATACAACCATGTGTTAATATCTGGATCAAAAGGTTTCTCTTCCATTATGTCTCCCCAATTGACAAAGGTGGTGGGTGGACATCTAAACATAACAAGTTATGGGGTTTCAGTTGTTGTTACCAGTTGTAGCATGGCGTATGACCTTGGACTTTGAGGCATGTTGGTGATAGTAAAGGCTTACTCATAGTTGTATTCATCACATCCTTTGTCTGTAATGGATATCTTCCCTACTCTTCTTGTTACATCCTTTGGAATAGAATTTGAGGTGGAAAGAATTCTTGCCTCTTGGTTTGAAGGTACTTGATTGTCAGTACTGCTTTTGATGGTGTTGCAGTATTAGAATGGGTTTGGATCTCCCTCAATGATAATTTCTATCCCTTGGTATGGGAACTTGATACAGTGATGATATGTGGAGGGTAAAACTTGCATCTCATGGATTCAAGGTCTTCCCAATAACATGTTATATCCCAACTCTAAGTCTAGGATTTGGAATGGGGTGTTCTTAACAATTGGGCCAATTCAGACTGGTAGTATGATAATTCCTTTGGAAGAAATTTCTTCTTCATCATATGCCCTGATATTGATTCTCCTTATGAAATTAATGCTGGATTTAGAATAGCCCAAGTGTTTGATGACTTTCAAAGTAAAAATGTTTAATCCGGCTCCACCATCAATGAGGACCCTATGAATTGTGTGTTTGTGAACTTGGATTAGCAGGTGCAAGGGGTCATTATCTAGAGGCTTGTCCAGTAGTATGTCATGGTCTATAAAGGTTGCATGCTCGTTGGCAGTAATTTGATTCACCATGGTTTGGAAGCTTTCTAGAGTAATGTCCCTTGGGACAAATTCATTTTGGACTGCTTGGTTGAGAGCTTTCTTGTGCTGTGGAGATATGTGCAAAAGGTCAAACATAGATATTTGGGTAGGCGTGCACTTGAGATGATCCACAAGGATGGTCTGTGGATCAGAATTTGATGAAGGGTTAGCTGGTATAGTAGATGTAGAAGGTACTCCTTGCAAAACAACTTTGGTTCGGCACATGGTAACAACATATTTAGCACCTTGGTCTCTGATAGTGATAGTAGCCACATGACTATCTGAGGGTTTGATGCATTTGATGGTGTTGTCACTGTTAGCATAGGTGTATTTTACTTGTTTTGACTATCCACCAGACCCAGAGGATTTACCTTTATTGTGATCATGGAATGTGTCATTGAAGATTGTATGATCAGTGGTGCCTTTTGATTAGGCATTGGTGACATCGATGACCCCTGTGTCAATTAGATCTTGAATGACATTTTGCAACTGATAGCAGTAGGGTGTTTTGCATCCCTTTACCCGGTGAAATTCATAGAAGTGATTATCATTTTACCACTTTGGTTTGACAACACCATGCTCATATTCTCTGATTTCAGGTAGAGTGTTAGCATTTGATTGTATCAATTTTATCAAGGTTGATTCTATCGACTCCCCCAATGGTGTGAAATCTCATTTTGGAAACAAAAACTGTTGTTAGCGTTGTGTGGGTGGTTGATTGTTTGACATCACTGCTGCTTGGAAAGGGGGTGGTTGGTTCTGAGTGTGCACTTTTTGCATGGGCACCATGGGTTTTGGGTTGGCCATAGGTGCTCCTTGTAATGACACTTTTGGTTGGGAATAGTTGACTGTCTTTACATCAATGACATCATCACCAGTAACATTTTATTGTTGTTCCACCACTTGGCTTTATTCGTTGTATATTTTTTTGTGTTTTTCTGAGTAGGGTCTACAAGGATACCTCATTTGACTAGGTTTTTCTCACATCAAACTCCTTGTTTGATGAGTTTCTTGAAGTTAGGAGCTAGCTGCAATTCTGTGGTAAATGACATAGCTGGAATTAGATTATTCATGAACATGACTATGAGATCTTGCTTGGGTACGTCATAGTAGACTAGGGGCTATGCAGGGTGGGAAATTAGTTCCTCCTCCTGATAGAGATGTGAAAAGGATCTAAATAGTCCTACAAAATGGAGAAAAGGATCTAAATAGTCCTATTGAAATCAATATAGTCCTCAGGTTTGGAAATTAGCTATTATGGTTCTATTCCAAGCTCAAGATTGGGTGTAGCCGACATCATTGGTTTAGAAAGTGTTGGTGAAAGCTTTGTTCAGTCTAATGCCTATCTAGAGTAGGGGGGAAAGCAGAAAATGTAGCTCAGAGCTTCTATATTTCTACCAACTCCGCTTAATGTTAGGAAAGGAAGCTAGCTCCAGATTACTAGAGTAGAATTGGCTATGGAGATTTTGTTCGGTCAGAGAGAAAATTGAGCGCATAGCTGGAACAATTCAAGCACATCTGGGACATCTGATAAAACAAATCCAACACATCTTGGGGACATTGAAAACCACAAATCCCTCCCACCACCCTCCCTACCTAGAGCCCTATAATATGAACTCAGTTTACGGTTAGCCCCGTAATCTGAACTCAGTTTATGGTGAGTCCTGTAATCTAAACTCAGTTTACGATTATCCCTTACCTTAATTTCATTCAGGTAAGTTGAGAAAGTGAAATCTCAACCAAGGGGAGAGGATCAATTCATATGAGGGGTTGATTCTGATTCTTTAAGTGTCCTACGGAGCCAACAACCAATAGAAAGGTTGTGTAAAATCCAAATCAAACTATACACATGCCCTTTAGAATAGTAGGGAAAAGGCTACAGTACCTAAAGCAATGGGCCCCCCTATATCTATATCTTAGGGAAGAGAAGGAAATAAGGAAGAAAAGGTGGCGATAGCATGGGCTTCCATACCACCAAGAGTAGCAGATCGAACAATAGCTATTGATTAATTCGCCCTACTATTCTAAAGGGGATTAAGCTATTGATTTAGCACACCCCACCAATGAAACCCTTATAAATAGTGGGCACCCATTACAGAGCTTCTCCAACCTTGACCCCTTCCATGGATGGCTCCAACACACATACCCAACCATGACAGAACACCTTTGACCCTCATACCTAGCACAGAGCTTCTCCCGCCATTCATGTTGGCAGGTCACTTCACCAGTCATGTCTGCGAGTGCCCTTTCTAATAGTAGGCTCAATTGATTGATGGTCCTAAAGTACCCTATAATGAGAAGGGAATTGAGGTTTCTATTATCAGTTCAGTTTGCTAGTCTATGAAGCCATAGCCCTTTCAAATCTCTAGGCAGTTCACTCATCTCAACTCCCTTTCCATCCTACTTTCAAATCGCCCTTTATAATAGTAGGGAATTCTTGGCATGCAGACCATCCTACTTTTGAATTTCCCTTTATAATAGTAGGGAATTCTTGGCATGCAGACCATCCTGCTTTCGAATTACCCTTTATAATTGTAGGGCCATAGAATTGTAGGGCGTCATTTCAGATAGCCCTTCAAAATCTCTAGGTGGTTCACTCATCATGGGTTAGTTAGCAGGAATGGAGATGTGATAACATAGAATTTAGCCCTACTATTATTTGTTTAGATTCTATATGTAACATGCCCCATCCATGATTAGAGGAAGTGAACCATTCCAGCCCCTTATAAATTATAGGCAAGCTTTGCTTTCATTCTGTTATTAGAGGAGAACCATTCCAGCCCTTAGAAATTATAGGCAAGCAAAGTGACACATTACAAAAATTATATAAGTGCTGGTTAGGGAGCTACACTCCTTCCTCACCTTCATGGAATTCAGGTAAGTGAGAACCTCACCTTCATTTTATTCAGGTAAGTGAGAACCTCACCTTCATTTCATTCAGGTAAGTGAGAACCTCACCTTCATTTCCATTCCATTATTGGACCCTATAAATTCTACGGCCCTTCCCCCACCCCTTTTCATTAAGGGTCCCCCTATCTCTCTTCATGGGTGGGCCCTTCTTTCATATTATTGTCGCCCTAGCTCTCTTCATCCCTTCTTTCATATTATTGTCCCCTAGCTCTTTTGCACTACCCCAGGTATATGACGTAAGTGAGGTCAATGCTGATCCTTCATTTTGTTAGGCCACCTCCCCAAGGGGGTTTGGTTTAGTTCTAAAGCTAGATTCTATATGTAACATGCCCAAAATATATCATTGGGGGCCCCTCCCTTTTAGGTTCTGGTGCCCCTATGAAATTATGTTGTAGGGAAAGGCTATATCTTTCTTTCTTCTTAGGCTGTTTAGGCATAGAATATTATTCTAATGAAGTTTTCCCGCCGTAGGGGGGTTGGGGCAGCAGGGTGGGAGGAGACGGTCATTAGAATGACTATTCAGCTGGGCCCTACAACATAACTAAACTATGAGGGGGGGAGGGGGGTAAACTAGAGTTCCCACCCACCCATGTGGAGTATAGAATATTCCCTACTGTTATATTATTGGCTCTCACTCGCCCGCCCTATTCTATTATTGTTTGCTCCTAAGTGTGCATGCATGCAAAGGGCCCTACAATTATATGGGGATGCCCCTACTACAGACGTGTAAGGTGGAAAGGTCACTCATAAGTGAAGCAAGGCTAGTGATTGGTTGATCATTCGTAAGGAGATTGATTCCTCACATTGGGATCGGTATGGATCATGCTTTCCATTTAAAGGGATCGAGATCTCAATTCCTTAACTAACACTAGATAGTGCATCCAACCCCTTTCTTTGCCTTCCCTTCAAATAGTAGGGGTAGGGCGATGGGAGAAGTTAGTGAGAGAAAGAGTGGCCCTACAATTCTATGGGCACCAAACCTTTAATATAATAGCCTATATAATTGTAGGCCTCTATTCTCAGTGAAACATTTCTCAACTAAAGAGAAGAAGGGTCAACTGAAGAGAAGAAAGGGATGGTTTGGCCTAATGAATGATGTTATGTATAGATGGTGTTGGTTTCCTCCCAATTCACACCCACCCACCCTGCCATTAATGTTTGCCTGCCACCCTCATTTCATTAATTGTCAGGCCAGATTCTATACGTAACATGCCAACCCACTAACCCTACCCCTACTATTTATAAGGATAAGGGGCCCTATTATTCTATTATTTGGGCCTCTTATTATTATTATTATTATTATTCTTATTATTTGATAATAGAATATTATTATAATGAACCCTACTATTATAAGGGCTCTACTATTCTATGGACCCCCTACAATTCTATGGCTGCACCCCAATAAAATAGATTAGGCCACTGCACCATTTTACATATAGAATATGGCGGGCCATAGAATAGTAGGAAATAATAGAATAGTAGGGCCGCTACCACCTATTCACCCTATGGGCCAACCCTCCATGTTCATGAGTAGGGTGTGACAGTTCTATACGTCCTACCCCTTAAAATAGAGGGCGTAGGGGCCCCGCAATGATCTAAAAAGGGGGGGGGAAATAGTAGGGGGTAGGGGATCCATCCCTACCATTCTAGAGGCTAGCCCCTACTATTCATAGGCTGGGGATAGTTAGTTGAGGGTGGGCCCCCTACCATTTTCTAGGATGTATAGAATCTTCCAAAGCCTTTAGAACCATTATAGGCCGGTCGGGCTCCCTACCTACTGCTATAGCCACTCTACCTCGACGGGGGTGGGGGAGCCCCTACTAACTATCATTGAAGGATAGGGGTATCAGTATGATAGATCCCAATTCCCATGCCATATAATAGTAGGGGCCCGCTACTAGAATAGCGGGGGCATCGGTATGATAGATCTTGATTCCCTATAGGAAGGATAGGGGTTCAGTGTGATAGAATCTATACCCATCGGTTCGGTGCACCGGGGCCACTCCAGTTTATGAGCACCTACTATTGCCTATTATTCTATTATTGTGGGCCCCTTCTATATAATAGAATTTCCCTCCCCTACTATTATAAAGGGATTATTGTGCTGGTCCCTTTCATCTAGTGGTTAGGACATCGTCTTTTCATGTCGAAGACATGGGTTCGATTCCTGTAGGGGATATTGTTTCACAGCTAGATCCCAGATAGATGATCTCGCTATGAGATCCATAGAATAGTAGGGGGTCTCAAGAAAGCTTGATTTCTAAAATATCCTAAATAGGTAGGATTACCTAGGATCATGGGTGCTATTTCCCTAAAGTGGAGGAGCAATCGGGAAACAAGCCTAGCCCGCCAACAACCTTTTGAACTTGCCTTTCCTTTTTCTTCTCTGCAGTTCCTGGATAGGGAGGGTGGTGGGAGGGATTTGTGGTGTTCAATGTCCCCAAGATGTGTTGGATTTGTTTTAGTGGATGTCCCAGATGTGCTCGAATTGTTCCAGCTATGTGCTCAATTTTCTCTCTGACCGAACAGAATCTCCATAGCCAATTCTACTCTAGCCACCTGGAGCTAACTTCCTTTCCTAATGCTTAAGCGGGGTTGTTAGAAATATATAATCTTTGAGCTATGTTCGCTGCTTGCCCCATACTCTAGATAGACATTAGACCGAACAAATCCTTCACCAACACTTTATAAACCAATGATGCTGGCTACACCCAATCTTGAGCTCAGAATAGAACCATAATAGCTACTTTTTGAACCCGAGGACTATATTGTTTTCAATAGGACTATTCGGATCCTTTCCCCTTTCCAAATAGTTATCTACCTTTCTCTAGCCCCCCCTTTCTTATATAGGGCATATTGATAGGGGGTAAGGGGGCAGGGCCAACTATAGCTCCCTCCTACCCAACCAACTAGCCGTTGGGTTTGCAAGGTGGGTCCTATGACTTCTAAGGGCCTACTAAAAGGGCGAATAGTAGGGCCCAGGCGAATAGTAGGGCCACCCAACCCAGCCAATAGGAAGGATAGGGCGCTATCCCTATAGACCTGACACTATAGTGGGGGGGCCCCCCGATGTGTAACTGTAGACACCCTAAAATGGACAGGCTTGTGACTTTACATTTAAAAACACTAATTTTCATCTATTAATTAATGGTTTTTTAATCATTAATTAATCATCTATTTTCCTCTAAATTCATTCCCCAAATCATCTAATCAAATTCCCAAAATTAATTAAATAATTAATT